>JAADWV010000031.1:0-111076 GCA_023336295.1 Pythium folliculosum
CGAAAACGCGATCGTTAGCACAACCACCTCGTGGCAAATTGTGATTGGCGCATCATATCCAAACAGCATCGCGAAATTCGCAGTCGTTTTTTCAAAATTCATTTTTTTTGGTCTGTTCGGTGATTTTTGTCCCGCACTTTATACGGTATGGAAAGTGTATTTATTGGGTACAGATTGGAAAAGCTTGTGCACGGTACCAAAAGTACACAGGGTACTTGGTCTGTTTCTTGCTGTTCAGAGGGGGATGTCGTGGCACCGTTTTGCATTTATTTCAAAAAAACGGCCGTATTTTGCAAATTACCCTAATAAAAATGAAATTGTAGGAATCCCTGGTACCGATGTTGCCGCTGGAAGCACGATCTGGTGCGATATGTCAGAACACGTTGGAAACCTTCTCATGTTCCCAAACCAGGTGAAATACATGATGCAAGTCAAAGAATATGGTTGTGCCAAAACAAGGTAGATAACTTCCCGACGGCACACGAGCCGCGGTTCGATACCGGTTTTCATCATCGGTTCACGCAGTTTCCAACTCTGCAATGTAATACAGTTTCAAACCGTATAAAACACAATGTGAACCGTCGTGCCCATCCCCCTTTGTGCCGGTGAACCGCCCATCGACGCTGAACCGTGCGGCACCACCGATCCGCGCGGGATCAACAAGTTGAATCCGCCCGCTCGTCTCCGTCCGTTTGTGCGGCACCGCACGTTGGTGGTGCCACCCGCGCGCAGTTTCGTCGGCACATTCCAACGTGTCTCCCACCACCCAAGCGCCCCCACCCCCTTCTCTCCCATGAGCCAAGCCGCCGAGAAGAAGCAGAAGCTGTCGCACGGCGCGCCGCTGCTGCGCTTCTACCGCACGCCGGCGTTCACGGCGCACGCGACGCACGCGCTCGCGGGCGCGCTCGCCAAGCAGCTCAGCGCCGCCGGCGTGGCCGTGCAGGACGTGGTCACCGAGTACTGCTTCTACGTCGAGACCCACGAGCAGGCACCGAAGGGCAGCGGCGTGTACGCCACGCTGACCGCGGAGGAGCAGGACACGCTCCACTGGCTGCTCAGCGAGACGTTCGAGCCGCAGCAGACGCGCCAGGACACGTCGTTCCTGAGCGAGGACAAGGCCGCGTACATGGGCGACAGCGCGCAGTGGCTCGTCGAGGTCGGCCCGCGGCTCAACTTCTCCACGGCCTGGTCTAGTAACGCCGTCGCGATCTGCCAGGCCTGCGGCATCAAGGCCGTCAAGCGCATCGAGCGCGCGACGCGCTACCTCGTGCGCTACACGGGCGAGCTCGCGCCGCTCGAGAAGGCGCTGCTCGCGCACGAGTGCGACCGCATGACCCAGCAGGTGTACGAGTCGCCGCTCGACAGCTTCTGGCACGGCAAGAGCGTCGCGCCCGTGCGCAAGATCCCGATCATGGAGCGCGGCATCGACGCGCTCAAGGAGATCAACGACGAGATCGGCCTGGGCTTTGACGACTGGGACCTCCAGTACTACCTCAAGCTCTTCAAGGAGAAGCTCCAGCGCGACCCGACCGACGTCGAGTGCTTCGACATGGGCCAGAGTAACTCGGAGCACTCGCGCCACTGGTTCTTCGGCGGCAAGATCGTCGTGGACGGCGAGGAGAAGCCGCAGACGCTGTTCCAGATGGTCAAGTCGACGCTCACCGAAGAGGCCAATGCCAACTCGGTCATCGCGTTCCACGACAACTCGTCGGTGATCCAGGGCTCGGAGATCGTCACGCTCGCGCCGCAGGCCGCGGGCGGCCCGTCGGCGTACGTGGAGCAGGCGCTTGAGAGTCACGTGCTGCTCACGGCCGAGACCCACAACTTCCCGTCGGGTGTCGCGCCGTTCCCCGGTGCCGAGACCGGCACTGGTGGCCGCATCCGTGATGTGCAGGCCACTGGCCGTGGTGCCCACGTCAACGCCGGCATCAGCGCCTACTCGGTCGGCAACTTGCTGCTTGACGATTACCCGCTGCCGTGGGAGGACGCCAAGCTCCAGTACCCGTCGAACCTCGCGACGCCGCGCGACATCCTCGTGCAGGCCTCGAACGGTGCGTCTGAGTACGGCAACAAGTTTGGTGAGCCGGTCGTCTCGGGCTTTGCGCGTTCGTTTGGTATGGTGCTGCCGAACGGCGAGCGTCGCGAGTACATCAAGCCGATCATGTTCTCGGCTGGTCTCGGCCAGTTGGATGGTCGCCACTGCGAGAAGGGCGACCCGGAGGTCAACATGTGGGTCGTCAAGGTCGGTGGCCCGGCCTACCGTATCGGTATGGGCGGAGGCGCCGCCTCGAGCCGTATCCAGGACGTCAAGGATGCCGCGCTTGACTTCAACGCCGTGCAGCGTGGCGATGCCGAGATGGAGAGCAAGATGAACAAGGTGATCCGCGCGTGCATCCAGCTCGGCGACAAGAACCCGATTGTGTCGATCCACGACCAGGGCGCCGGCGGCAACGGTAACGTGCTCAAGGAGATCGTTGAGGTCCCGCACGCCAAGCAGACCCCCGAGAATCGCGGTGGTGCGCGTTACGAGGTGCGCAAGCTCCTTGTCGGCGATGAGACGCTCTCGGTTCTCGAGATCTGGGGCGCCGAGTACCAGGAGAACAACGCGCTTCTGCTGCGTCCCGAGGACGCCGACCTCTTCCACAAGATCTGCGAGCGCGAAAACTGCCCGTACTCGCTGCTCGGCCAGGTCACCGGCGACGGCAAGGTTGTGCTTCACGACGAGCAGGACGACTCGACGCCGTTCAATTTGGAGCTGGACCTCGTGCTGGGCAAGATGCCGCAGAAGACGTTTGTCGACAAGAAGGACGCGGAAGTGCTCAAGGAGCTCGAGCTGCCGGCGGACATCACCGTGCGGGATGCGCTTGACCGCGTGCTGCGGTTGGTGTCGGTTGGCTCGAAGCGATTCCTGACCAACAAGGTGGACCGCAGTGTCAGCGGCCTCATCGCACAGCAGCAGACGGTTGGTCCTCTTCAGCTGCCGCTCGCGAACGTTGGTGTCGTCGCCCAGACGCACTTCGCGTCGGAGGCCAGCAACGGCAAGGTTCCTGGTGTTGCCAGCGCCGTCGGTGAGCAGCCGATCAAGGGCCTGCTCAACGCTGGCGCCATGGCTCGTCTCAGTGTTGGCGAGTCGCTCACGAACCTCGTGTGGGCCTCGCTTTCGCGCCGTGGCCTTGCCGACACCAAGTGCTCGGCGAACTGGATGTGGGCCGCGAAGCTGCCCGGTGAGGCCGCTCGCATGTACGAGTGCTGCTCGTCGATGACGGTCTTCATGAAGGAGGTCGGCGTGGCTGTTGACGGTGGCAAGGACTCGCTCTCGATGGCCGCCAAGGTGAACAAGGAGGACGTCAAAGCTCCTGGCACGCTCGTGATCACGATGTACGCTGCTTGTGACGACGTTGAGAAGACGGTCACGCCCGACCTCAAGACGTACGTTGCCGACTCGGTGCTGTACTACGTAGACATTGGCAAGGGTGCGTACCGCCTCGGTGGTTCGGCGCTTGCGCAGGTGTACAACCAGATCGGCAACATCTCGCCGGACGTGGAGGACGCAGCCCTCTTCAAGAACGCGTTCAACGCTACCCAGCAGGCGATCAAGAAGGATCTGATCCTCGCTGGTCACGACCGTAGCGACGGTGGTCTTGTTGTCTCGCTGTTGGAGATGGCGTTCGCTGGCAACTGCGGTATTGACGTCGACATTCCTCACACCGCCGCGGGTGATCTTTCCACGAAGGATGTCCTCAGCGTTCTCTTCGGCGAGGAGCTTGGTCTCGTCTTCCAGGTCGCCGCTGGCACGGCCGCAGCTGAGGTGGAGGCCATCTTCGAGCAGCACGCGGTTCCGCTCGTCAAGCTTGGCAAGGTCGACGCTAAGGGCGGCGACATCAAGATTGCTGTGAGCGGCCAGAACGTGATCACGGACAAGACCGTCGACCTGCGTGACGTGTGGGAGGCGACCAGCTTCGAGCTCGAGAAGAAGCAGTGCAACCCGGAGTGCGTTGCCCAGGAGCAGAGCTCGTTGCGTACGCGCACAGGCCCGTCGTGGAACGTGACGTACGAGCCACTTCCGACGCCCGAGCGCCAGCTGAGCACCCGCAACCTGCACCGCGTGGCTGTCATCCGTGAGGAGGGCAGCAACGGCGAGCGTGAGATGCTGAGCGCGTTCCACGCTGCGGGCTTTGAGGTCTGGGACGTTGTGATGTCGGACCTCGTGTCGAAGCGCTTCACGCTCGACGAGCGCTTCCGCGGTGTTGCGTTCGTCGGTGGCTTTTCGTTCGCTGACGTCATGGGCTCGGCCAAGGGCTGGGCCGGTGTCGTCAAATTCCACGCGGACGTGCTCAAGCAGTTCTCGGCGTTCCGCGAGCGCAAGGACACGTTCAGTCTGGGTCTTTGCAACGGCTGCCAGCTGATGAGCCTGCTCGGTTGGGTCACCCCGTCGAACGCCAAGCAGCTCGAGGAGGAGACCAAGTCGTCGGCGACGCCCCGTTTCATCCACAACGCCTCGGGCCGCTACGAGTCTCGCTTCGTGTCGGTCAAGATCGAGAAGTCGAACGCCATGATGCTCAAGGGCATGGAAGGCAGCTCGATGGGTATCTGGGTCGCCCACGGCGAGGGCCGTGCGCACTTCACGCACCCCAAGGTGCTCCAGACCGTGCTCGACAAGAACCTCGCGCCAGTGCGTTACGTCGACGACAACAACAACGTCACGGAGGAGTACCCGTTCAACCCGAACGGCTCGCCCAACGGTATCGCCGGTCTCGTTTCGGAGGATGGTCGCCACCTCTGCATGATGCCGCACCCGGAGCGCGTGTTCCTCAAGTGGCAGTGGCCGTACCTGACGCCGAACCTCGCCAAGCTGCCCGCCAGCCCGTGGATCAAGCTCTTCCAGAACGCCAAGACCTTCTGCGAGGAGACGCAGTAAGTAGGTCAAGAACGCACTGATCCCCAGATCCTGCAAGGACAAGCGAAGCCGCTCCCCACAACCCCAAAAAGCCGATTGCACGTCCGTCCGTCCATCTATCTGTCCCGCCCAGCACATACGAGCCCACGTTTCGCCGATCCGTAGGCGACACGCACCAGCACCAAGTGCCACGAGAAAAAGCTCAATCACACACACATATAGACACCTCACTCTAGGGCGCTTCGACGCCCCCACGCGAACAAGTCAAAGCGTAAAAAGAGAGCAAAAGGCCCCGCACATTTAGCAAAGCGCCGCTAACGGTAAAATCACCATCGGATTCTCCACTGCGTATCCTCCATTTGATTGGTTGAAACGAGTTTCACACTGTTGATTCGCTGAAATACCGCCAACCTTGAAGTTTCCGCAACAACCCGAAAAGCCGCGAACCAAACGGCAAACTGAACCAACAACAACCAACAACAACCAAATCCCCACCAACGTTCCCCACACAAAATCCCAACGTTGGGCGGCTCCATTTTCCAGGGAGGGGAAAAGCAACCATGCTGACACCAAGGGAAACCAGGTCAGGATACGCGCGATCGTCGGCCGCCTCCGTGGCGCCACCGCGCTCGGTGACGTCCTTGCGTCACCAGGCGACCGGCGCCGTCGACGCGGCGCGGCGCCAGCGCGAGCGCGAGGCCGTGGTGCTGGCGCAGATCGTCGCGCGCGCGACGCGCCATCGGCGTCGCGGCGCCGACTCGTCATCAGCGCCAGCGATGGCGCTGGACGCGGATCCGCCGCTCACGCTGATCGAGCTCATCCAGGCGTCGACCGCGGTGTTCGAGAAGCACGGCATCCAGGCGCCCGAGGACGCAGCGTACCACCGGCACTTGCTGACGCTGTCGCTGGACAAGGAGCGCGACTGGAAGACCAAGATCCAGCGGTTCGCGCTCACGCAGGTGCCGCGCGCGTCTCGCGTGGGGAGTGAACTGGGCGGCACCATGACGATCTCGCCCCACGTGAGTTCCGCGGGCTCTGTGGCCAACACCGCGGCTAAAAGGGCTTCAATGGCGGCGTCCGAGGCCGGGTTTCAGACGTCTTCGAGGCGACGCAGTGGTGTCGGGGCCGAGCCGCGACCCGCTGGGTGGATCCCACCGGGCATCGCATCCAGACCGTCGAGCAGGCAAGGGAAGTGCCAATCCGTGGATCAATTTGGCGATATGCTGGAGGCGCCGGGGCTTGGTCCGCGACCACAAACCCCGAAAGAGACGGCGTTGAAGGAGAACCAACTACGAAATGCGACTATGGCAGAAGCGAGTATTGCGCCTGAGAACGAGGGGGTGGTCAACTCGCATTCCGTGACGGCGGCACAGAAACTACGCGACCTAGAAGCGATTCGAGCCAAGCTGAGTGAGATCTCAGGTGAGCTGGGCGGCGAAGAAGACCCCGAAGAAGCTGACGATGATGACGACAACGGCAGCGACGAGGGTGGCGCTGGTGGTGCTTCTTCGTACGTGTCTTACGGGATCGATACACAGGACGACGATGACACGTTCAGCGAAAGTGTCAGTACGAGTGCGCGTTCGATTGCACCGCACGCATTCTATCCTTCTCCTGCAAGAGCGCCGAGTACAGTTCAAGAAGACTCTGATTATTTTGAGTCAGTTGTACGCCCGATGGATAGCCCAATTGAAGCAATCCATGAGCCAACGCGCCCAACGTTCGCAGTTGAGAGCTTTCGACGCCTCGCGAGGACATTCCAAGAGTGGAAGGAGATCACTAACTTCCATCGTCTTGTGCGAGAAGGCCAACAACGCGAAATGCGACTGACACAATCCGTTTTACCGCCTGTTGCAACGTTCGCTATCTTCCGCTGGATCGTTATCACGCTTCCTGGTCGGCAGGATCGTCCAAGCTCAATATCTGGTCTAGCCGTTCCAACCTGTGTAGAGTCGAGAGGGATAGCGGCGTCCAACCCACGGCTGCTTCGTCACTTCACAGGAAGACTTCTCGTTTGGACCGTCCACCGTATCTTCAAGACATGGGCTTATTCGGCACGTGCGATAAAGACACACCGTATCAAATCCCTTATCCGAGCAAGAACAGAAGTTTTGCACACGGCTTTTAAATGCTTACAGCGGTGGCACCATTTCACACGACAACGACGAAGAACGAATGACCATGGGTTGTGGGTTGAAACGCTGCACGCACGAAGATGTCTACGGCGGACAATAAGAATCTGGCGAAAGGAGTTACACACTCGGCGACGAGAGCAAGATATAATGCAATCATACCGAAGAAGACGTCTCAAAACGACTCTGACGAGTTGGCGCACATGGACAAGGCAGCGTCGAATGGTACAATACCATGGATCGAGGCGTCTACTTCGTCGATACCTTCGAGAGTGGAGACGTTCTCTACTCTGGTCGGAACAAGAACACAAGCAGATTGTGCAGGCACGAAGTCATTTAGCTCGTCGGGAGTTGACACGCTGTTGGTTGCGCTGGCGAGAGCGATCTCGAGGGTTCAAGGTGCGAAGGTTGCAGGTGTTGAAGGCAACGAAATGTTTCTATACGAGGACTGTGCGACGCATTTGGGCAGCCTGGAGAGAGAACCGTACGACGAGAAAGAATCTCGCACAGAAGTGTGCTCGATTCACGAAGAGAAGGCGAACTCGCATCGTGAGATGTATCCTGCTCAGTTGGTCCCAATACGCACACCACAAAAAATGTTGTGTGCTGACCGTCATGGATGCGTGGGTTCGCAGAGAAGAGCGGTTGCAGAAGCGAATATGGAGAGCTTGGACCTCTCACTTTGCACTGGCATTGGCGGCCGACGAGACTCGTACGAAGCGATGGGAGACGTACCAGAAGCGCCAAGTCTGGACCGCCTGGAAACGGAAAGCAAGCTTACTAAGACTCAGCACCGCTGTGAAGTCTTGCTTCGAGACGTCAACAACCCAAACAGCATTTTCTACGTGGCGGAAGTGGACCCAGAGGCAGCGATACTACCGTTGCCTCGTGGGCGATTGGCGAGGCGAACGAGACGAGTTTCTGAAGCGGCACGTGTTTGAAGCTCTGCGCCAGAACTTGAACGTTGGCCGGCTCAAGCTCCAAGCTGCTCAACGTTTTCTCAACCAGAGCGGGGGCACTCGACTTCGCTCTTACATGCTAGCGTGGCGTGAACTCACCCGGATTCGAAGCAAAAGCCGCCGCGACGACGAACTCCGAGCCCAGGAGTGGAGGAGAAGCCAACTGCGCGGGTGTTGGAAGACCTGGCGTCAAGCTTTCCACGTTGCACACTGTATCCAAATCGCTGACGGCGCGATGACGCAGAGTGTGCAACGGCGACATTTTCACCTGTGGCGGACGCACATTCTAACGCGACACGCTTTACGAGCGCGTGCTCCCCAGTTCCATCGATTCAAGCTCAAGCGCGCTATTAGCAAGTGGTGCAATCGAGTTGAGGCTAACCGTATTGACCGGAGCGTGATTGCAACCGTCGCAAACCGGCGGGATGTCTTGATGCTTCAGGGCACTTGGCATGTTTGGCGGCATCTAAATGCAAAAGCGATACAACGAGAGACACAAGCAGCCCGGGCCGTTCTTCAGTGGCAAGGAAAGCGAGTCGAGCTATGCTTTTTGGAGTGGAAAGCACTGCATATCAAGCGAAAGAAGCTACTGGCATTGTTGATGATGTGGAAAGAAGGCGGGAACGTAAAGAGCTTGTCCTCCTCCTGGCGAGCATGGCACGCCTACGTTGCGCTGAAACATGAGAGAAAGATGCTCATCGAGGAATCCCATCACCACTACGAACACCGATCGTTGAAGAGGGCAATTCGGTGTTGGCGATCCCGGCGTGAACGGTCTCATGAGCAAGTTCTCGCAATCAAAAAGTGCATCACACATTGGTCAAGTAACCAACGTCTGCGGTTGTTTGTTCGGTGGAAACAGGACGTACGTCTACGGCGTCTAGTACGAGCGATGGCTTCACTGAACGGACGTAAGCTAGTGCAAAGGTGCTTCATGACCTGGTGCAAGTGGAAGCATCATCGAGGTATGGCAGCACTAGAGCTCGAAGATTTGAAGGGGCAGCTTTGCCACTGGAAAGCGCAAAGAGCTGTGAAAAAGCTTCGTGAATATGCTGTCGTATCGAAACGACTGTCATCTCTTCAGGGCCTTGTGAAGCTGGCAGGCTCAAGGGGGTTGCAGACCACAACACTTCGGCGATGGATCTTGTTCACTGCGGCGAAAAAGAAGGTCCAGGTTGACAGAAACTTGCAAGTAGCACATATGGAGAAATTTCGGAAGCAGTTGTGTGTGAAGCGCTGGGAAAAGCGTACCAAGTTGAAGAAGCTGCTTGCATCTACTCTCACGCAAACTAAAACGCGGAAGACAAGCGAAACGCTCGCTCGTATATTCTCCCAATGGCTCCAATATGTGACAGAGCGAAAAATGTTCATTGCTCTAAAGCAGAAAGCCCATGTGTTCCAAGCGCTTAGCATGCTACCGACGTATTTCTACGCGTGGAGACGATTTATTGAGACGCAGAGGCGGAGTCAACTCTTGGTTTTGAAAGCAAGTCGGCTTCTCTGCCATCAGCTTGAGTCGCGAGCCTTCAGGGCATGGAACGTTTTCACAAGTCGTACAAAGCAGGCAAGATCTGCAATTCAATTGTGGCGAAACCAGTCAATGCTGGGCCGATTCGCGAGATGGAGAGCGTTTGTGGCTCATCAAAAGGCGAAGGCTACAGGGATTGCTCATTACGAGTTGAAGGCGAGAAAACAAGTCGTTCGTGGGTGGCGTGCCGCGGCTCATCGGCAGAAATTGCTCAAGCATTTCACGCAGTTGTGGCATGCTCAAACGACAGAGCAGTGCTTCGAACGATGGGCAACCCATACCAAGATGACCAAGTGTGCACGCGCACTCCTGCGAAGATTACAGCAGTCTTCTCTGAACCGTGTCTTCAACTCATGGAAAGCGCTCAGTGCGAGACGCCAAGAGGTTAGAGGTGATATCAAGCGACGTTTTGCTCTTCTGTGGAATCAAGACAGGAAGATGACAAGCTTTCAACGCTGGAAAGCACTCATAACCCAGCAAAAGCTGCTCAAGAAGAGAATGATTCAACGCATGACAAAGCAGACTGCCAGGTATTTTAGCCACTGGAGATCCGCGACCGTCCGTGAGAAAGCAATCGCTGGGCGCGGTATCAAGGTCCGCGAAATCCGGACTCGTCGTCTTTTGATTGCGTTTTGGACGGCTTGGAAACGTAGGAAGCTCAAACACGACACTGTCAATGCGTTTCGACGACGTGCGATGAACCAGTCATCTGAGGCTTTGGTTCGGATTTTGCTGCAAGAGTGGAGGGTCGTTACGCGCAAAGCCTTGTCAATAAAGCTTGCTGGGATACAGAAAGACCGATGCACATTACGCCGTGTATTCACAAGCTGGAGAGATCGATTCGTGGTTCCAAGACGGACCCAGCGTACGGTCGCAAGCGATATTAGCAAGCACCACGAGCTGCGCCTTATCAACAGCGTGCTACTTCGGATGCGTGCCCGTATGACCATCAAGAACGCCGTCACTCGCGTCTTTTTACCTCAACTTCAACGGCACGTTATGCTGCAGGCGTGGCGATCGTGGTTGCGTTATCATATGAGGAAACAAGACCAAAACGAAGCCATACATCGCGTCCGTCTCACTGTGGTAACGTGTCAAGAGTCTGTGAAGCGCTTTGCCCTAAAGAGTGTGTCGAGGTGGCGGTCGCTCCAACAAGCTAAATGCCTAGACCACTGGCGTATGCTTATCAATCAGCTCAAGTGGATGCGTAAAAACACTGTCACGGCAATCCAACTGTGGGAGACTCGGCTATCTACGGCTACGTTTTACTCGTGGAGACGATGGGTGACCTACCACAAGCTCAAGTGTACTGTCGAAGGAAGGTTCACAAAGCACCGACAAGCCCGTGCTTGGTTGTTATGGTCGTTATTCCATAGAGACCAACAGTACCAGAGACGCCAGAGTGAGAAGGCATTAACTTTCCATCGGAAACATGCGCAAGCGGTAGCCATGACCGCATGGCGAAGGGTACAGGCTCGACACCGACACTGCGCTTTGCTCGAAGCGTCACTCACGTTATACCGAACCCAGAGATCGCTTCGCAAGTGGCACGGTTTCGCTGTGCACATGCGTTCACATCGGGTGCAGCTTACAGTCGCAACTGTCGCTGCCGAAAACAAGCGCATCTCCACTTGCTGGAGGCAGTGGAAACGGTTCGTGTCACATTTGCAGAGTCACCGGCGCGAACTTCAACAGCATACGGAGCGACTTCAGGTGCTCATTTTGTGTTCAACTTTCCGTGCGTGGTTCTCTTGGAGCCAACGACAGAGCAAGGTCAACCGCGTGCTTTCACTTATGAGCAGGCGATGTGGTGCAACCACGGCACGGCGAATACTGCACACGTGGGCGAGCTATTCGAAAGGAAAATCGATGCAGCGAGATGCTGTTGCCAAGTACGTGTACGAAAGCAAGACACGAAGGGGGATCCAAGCACTGCGATCTCATGCTCTAGAGGAAGTCGCGAAGCGGGACGGCTGTCGAAAGGCACGCCAGTGGGTTGAAGTTTTGCAAGGCCGGTATGTCCGACGATCATTTCAGTCGTGGCAGCGATTCACAACGCTGGCTAAGAAGGTGCGTAATGCCGTGCGACGCTACAACACCAGCAAACTGCTCCCGAACACATTCAACGCTTGGAAGGCTTTTATTATGCTACGGAAGAGCAAGAATCATCGACTTGACAGAGCTGTGAGCTGCTGGCGATCTGTTTTCGTTCGGCGTGCGTGGAACGCATGGCTCGATCACCATAGTCAACGAAAGGCGATACGTGTCGCAAATGTTAAAGCTCAAGACCACTTCATACTCCACCTCCTACGGCTCGTACTATCTTGCTGGAGATCGACAACGAGCAAGAAGCGGTCTATGAAAGAAGGTTGTCGAAAAATGCTCGTCAGATGGAAAATGCAGACAGCATATCGATGCTTTGCCAGCTGGCAAAGTCATACACTGCATCGCAAGGCAATATGCGTGAGTGCGGCCATTGTGTCGAGTCGATTTGAGAACATTCACCTGCGAGAGGCTTGGGGCGAGTGGCGTCGGCAGTTCGTGGTGAACCAAGTTGGATTGCGAAAACGACTGGCGAGAGCGTTTGACAGGTGGCGACAATGGCAGCATGATCGACGCGAGTGGGAACGATTCCAAACTTCCCAAAGCAGGGCACTGATGTTGAATGTCCGTTGTCGGCAAGGCATTCGGGCGTGGAGAGCCTTCGTCGTGCAGGCCAAGATGGCAAAGACTATGACGCTCCTGTCGAGTCGTTTCTCAAAGGATACAGTGGTGAAGCGCTGCTTCGAGAGATGGCTTCAGTACCTCGTTATCCGCCATCGAGAAAAGGAGAAAATGATGCGGGTCGTCGTCTGGATCCGGAATCGTCATCTGATGAGCTGCTTCCGCAGTTTAGTCCAGTACGCTTATGGCCGACGGCAAAAGAAACAGCACCAAAAGATTGCGAGTACTCAAGCTCGACGCCGGATGGTTCTAGTAGTGTTCACAGCGTGGAAGAAAGTCGCGTCAG
This sequence comes from Pythium folliculosum, assembly GCA_023336295.1. Lineage (NCBI taxonomy): Eukaryota > Oomycota > Peronosporomycetes > Pythiales > Pythiaceae > Pythium > Pythium folliculosum. The sequence goes on from JAADWV010000031.1 coordinate 12,527, forward strand.
TGGTTAAAGAGCAACGGCTCAAGTTGCGTCGTTACGTGGACGTGATGCAGCACCTAAGCCAGCGCAAGAGTTTTATCGCGTGGCGCGATTATGCGTGGAAGTGCGTCCATTTGAAGTCGACATGCGCGAGCTTGTTATCGCAGCGCACGATGTTCACCACGCGAGCGCTGTTTGACGAATGGATCGACTACACGCGCAAGATGAAGCAAACGAAGACTGCCGATGTCTTCAATTGTAGACGACTCTATCACGAAACAATTCGTCAGTGGGGCAAGTTTCTCGTTTTGACACGCATTGAGCGCATGCTTGGTGCAGGTGAGCAGCGACTTCTGGAACGCTGCTTCGTGGGCTGGAGGAAGCGGACTGTAATCCATACAACGGTGAGGCAACTAGGTCGTGAGAAGCACGAGCGTGGTCGGTGGGAAACGTTGAAGAACCACCTACATGCGTGGAAGTCGTGGACTCACATTCAAACCAAGTGCTCCAGTCTTCTCGCCAACGTTGCACTGGGGCATACGTTGCGGTTTCGATTCCTATTGTGGAAAAAGTACGTGGAGATGACCAAGACGCTGCGGAGGTTGGTACTGGGAGTAGGTTCGTTGTCAGCAACCACGCAAGGATCAGCTGAAGGCACTGTCGACGCAGGCGATGAATTGCTTTCCGTCACTCTTGAGCACCAACCATCAACTCAATTATCTCGGATGGCACGCTTTTTCCAGCGGTTCGTGATCGACTGGGATGACACGAGATCGGTTTGGCAACGCTGGCGCCATGTGTTCCACGCTTGCTTGTTTTATCGCATGCGACGGCTTTTCAAAATCTTCACAGCGTGGCAAGCTTGGAGCCAGCGACGTCGGTATGTGAAGCATATCTGTTTGTCAAGGCAACGGACGCGGCAGTTCGTACTCAGCAAGACTGTGCTGATGCACTGGCGCGAAGTAGTCACAACTGTCAAAGCAATTCAGCGAGAACGACAGCGAGAACGAGAGCTGCTGGTGATTGTCAACGCTCAGATGCTTCGCCACGACCGGAAGACGCTACAACGTCATTGGTCTGCTTGGCGGGAGCGAACTGAGAACAAGCGCCACCTGCTAGTCAGCGTAGATACCTACCAGCGCGCCCGTCTGCTCACGAAATTCTGGTTGTTGTGGTCACACGATTTCGTCAGTATCAGAAAACACGAGTACCAACTGCAAACAATGCGGTGTAATCAGCTCAGGGCAATGAAGGCAAGGCGCGTGATTCGATCTCTGGATGAGCGACGCATTCGAGGTCTACGAACTCGACACGCTATCGCCATACTTCAGATGCGGCGCCATGGCCGTTGGCTGGACCAAACCTTCCATGGCTGGAAGCACTACGCAGACACGTCCCGAAAGGCCCGCTTGCTGGGAGTTTTCAAAGACCGGCAAGTTCTTCGACAAGTGTACCTAGCATGGCGCGCGTGGCTTGAGGCTCGCTATCAACAAGGCTGTGCGATCACCGAATTCGTGAGTCGACGAACGAAGCTGAGGCGAGCTGATATGTTCCGGAGATGGCGTGGGTATCTCGAGCACCGTCGCCGACGTGACGATGCAATGGCGCTCGCGGCGAGCTACCATATCAGGCGGCAGCTCCACCATCGTTGGCTCCGAGCTATCCAGACTCGAATTACCACCCGGAAAATGCTTAAACGACCCCTTGAGGCGCTGATAAAGTGGCGCCAGCAGCGCGCCATCACGCGCTGGCACCACATCGTCACCCACGATCTCCGGTTGCAAAAGCTTCGAGCGTTTGTACAGCGAAAGCATTTCGTTGCCTGGAAGTGCCACGTTCAGGAGCTAGTCGCGGATCGGTTTCGCGCACGGCTGCAACAGATCAGGAGAAAGACGATGTTTCTGTCGTGGTCATATGTAACGCGGCGTCAACGTCGACTCGGAAGGATTCAAGTTCAGATAAGTGATGCACGAGCGGAGAAATTGGGACGTCAGGTATGGAAGGAGTGGCAGCTCTTCGTGCAACGCAAGCGACACCTGCGACTTGCACAAGACCATTCCAGCCACGTACTCAAGCTCAAGACTCTGTTGTATTGGTATGACGCAGCCAAGGCAGCGATTCAAGCACGAGACGATCGACTTGCCGTTGCCGAACAGTTCCAGAGCTTCATCAAGAAGAGAGCAGTGCTGCGGCGATGGGTGTCCGCACTGGTTCAGGCGCGCCAACGCCGTGCCGTTTTGCTGGTGTGCGTGTTCAAGATCCAGCGTGCTATGGCGCAGAGACTTCAGCAGGTTACGCTCCAAGAGTGGTCCGATGCTGCCGACCTTCAACGGTTTAATCGAGAGTGTGAAGGCATCCTCCAGCAGCGCCGTATGGAGCGAGCGATCACAAAGTGGCGTCGAAAGATCCACGAGCGCCAACGATTCCAGTTACTGGAGCGCGACGCGATCAGCTATCGTTCTAGTCGCCTATTGTCAGAAGTGTTTTTCCGCTGGCAAAACTACGCGCTCGCGTGGAAAGACGCCGAGACCTCGCGCCAACGCATTTCGACACGTCGAACCAAGGCGGCCCCACCTCTTCCACCGCCGCCTCCACCGCCGGTGGATACGAGTCAAGATGAAGCTGCCAGTGAAGGAGAGAACGAATCAGAGTTGCGATTTCGTCGACCGCTGAGCCCCATGAAGAAACGCCTCCGCGCCAAGCAACCCAAGGACTCCCTTGCCGAGCCACCCGTGGTACGTTTCGTCCATCTCTCAGCCGTTGGTAGCGTATATGTCGCTCCCTGTACTGACCACCACGTATGACTATGTAGCCATCGTTTGCGGATGCCGCGGCGCTCTCGCTGGACGTCAAGAAGCGGCTCCTCGTGCTGGGCAAGTGGAAGCCCGCGCACAAATCGCTCAGCCAAGTCTGACAACTCTGTAGCCATAACGCTTAGTAGAGGTATGTTGGCCACGCCGTATCGTGTACCACAGGTTCCCGCCCCTCGCTGGACCTGTAGGAATGGATGTTCTATCATTTACGATACGTACGTCCTCCTGCCTCGGTTTGACTACCACCTCTGAAACACGATCCGCGTGGAATCCATCCAATCGTTCCCGGCGTCCCCCAAAGCGTTGTCTGTCTGGCCAAGAGCTCATTTGACCATCCCGCATCGCCCACCGCCACCATGGCCGTCAAGAAAGCCAGCGTCGCCGCCAGCGACCTCTACCCGCTTGTTCACGCGTTCCTCGTGGGCGCCGGCATGAAGAAGGCCGCGCAGGCGCTCGAGAAGGAGGCCAAGCTGAGCCCGTCGGCCTTCCGCGCCGAGGACGACCTGCTGGCGATCTACAAGCAGCACCTGTCGGCCAAGGGCAAGAGCGCGGCCGCGAGCCCCAAGAAGGAGAGCAAGATCCCAGCCGCGTCGGTCGTCGACGTGGCCAAGAAGACGCCCGTCGTGAGCACGTCGTCCGCCTCGTCCGACTCGTCCGACTCGGAGGACGAGAAGGTCGCCAAGTCCACGCCGGCAGCGGCTAAGAAGGCGGCGGTGGCGGTCGTGAAGAAGGCCGAGTCGTCGAGCTCGAGCTCGTCGTCGTCGTCCTCGGAGGAGGAGGAGACCAAGAAGAAGCCGTCGGCGCCTGCGAAGAAGGCCGCCGCGCCGGCCCAGAAGAAGGAGGCGTCCTCGAGCAGCAGCGACTCGTCGTCAGACTCGTCGGAGGATGAGAAGAAGCCGGCCAAGAAGCCGGTGACGCCGGCGGCGAAGAAGGCGGCGGCGCCCGCCGCGGCTAAGAAGGCTGCGTCGTCGAGCAGCTCGTCGTCGTCGGACTCAGACTCGGACGACGAGAGCGAGGAGCCCAAGGCCAAGAAGGAGGCGGCCAAACCGGCGGTGAAGAAGGCGGCGCCCAAGAAGAAGGAGTCGTCGTCGTCATCGTCGAGCGATTCGTCGTCGAACGACTCGTCGTCGGAAGACGAGAAGCCCGCGAAGAAGCGCGTGGCCAAGCGCAAGGCTGAGGTCGCGACGAAGGCGCCCGTCGCCAAGAAGGCGAAAAAGGAGGAGAGCAGCTCGGACTCGTCGTCGTCGGACTCGTCGTCTTCGGACTCGTCTTCCTCCTCCTCCTCGGGCTCGTCGTCGTCGGACAGCGACAGCGATGACGACGAGGACCTCCAGGCCAAGGACGAGGCGCGCCGCATCGAGGCCGCCAAGGCTGCGCTCGAGTGGAAGCCCAAGGAGATCGCCAAGCCCGTGAAGGTGGAGACCAAGCAGGGCGGCGTGCCGTTCCAGCGCGTGGACGGCGAGTTCTGGTCGACCAAGGTCATCGACGACGACCGCATGAAGAACAACAGCTGTACGTGTTGGTATCGAATGTGATGGCATCCTGGTCCGGTGATCTAACTTTCTTTCTTTTTTTCTTGTAGACGACGCGGCGTTTGGCGGCACCGGCGTGGGCAGCAAGGCCAACAACGTGCTCATCAAGGTGCGCGGCAAGGACTTCACCAAGGGCAAGAACAAGTTCAAGCGCCAGACGTACATGTGCGGCGAGATCACGATGGCGTCCAACTCGTACAAGTACGACGACGACGAGTAAAGCGAGTCGCGCTTTAACCTTATTTTGTGCCCATAGAGAAATCGATGAAATAGACAGACCCCCGCAAAGCCACAATCGATCCGCCCGTTTGATTGATAGGGCGTTGTGTTTTCTCCCGTGTAGCCTCGTCGCAGACGCGAGACTGCGATCACCTCGCTCAGTTCCCTTGTTTCCCGGGAGGAAAAGACCATGAAGCCGTTGCAATCACCTGCGGTCCCCGAGGTCATCGACCTCGCGGGTGACGACGACACCGCGGAGATGATGAAGGTTGTCGCAGCGACCGAGCCGGTTGATGAGCCGACCCCCGAGCCGTCGGCCGTCGTCACTGAGCTTTTCGAGATGATCCGACGGATGGAAGACGATGATAGCGTCAACGTGGACAACGCCACGGAAATCTCAGGCGCTACCCAACGTGATGACGGCGATTCCCAGCAGGAGCCTAGTGGACGCGGACCTCTCGGCGCGCCGACCGCGACGGTGGTGGAAGAGATCGTCGGTGCGTTCGGCTACCATGATGATGGTGTCATGCACTAAGGGGTTGTGCTCGTAGGTCTCACTAACCGTGTGGTGATGGATACGTTTAGTGGCGATGGAGGAGGACGAGCCGTCGCGGCTCGAACGTAAGCTCGGTCCGTGGGTCGCGCGCCACCGCGACGCGCTCCGCGTGTGGCTGCTCACGCTGTTGGCCGTGTACGTGTCGCTGTTCATGTCGATGCTGCTCCAGGACGGTGTCCGCGGGCTCAGCGAGCGCTCGCTGACGGCGGCGGTACGCGATCTCCTCTGGGCGGTGCTCATGGGGATCATCGTGCTGCTCGCCATCGGCAGACACTACTGAGTGAGAGCAAGGAAGAAAGAGGGAGCTGCATGCATGTATTTGTTGAGACAGGAACGATGATGGAATGTGGAAGGCTACATGGTTTCGAGCCATTGCTGCAGCTCCGTGAGTCCAGCCGTGGACGGCCGCCAGGTCTCGTCGAGCCGCCACTCGGTTTGATTAGGCTGCGGTCCCACTACTGACGCGGTTGAGAGCTGCAGCGGCACGTCCTTGACGCTTGAGACGCCTCGGAATACAGGAGCGTTTTCCTTGCTCTGGGCGGAAGCTACCGCCCCGCTGCCACCAAACATTGCGACCGATAGCTGCTTGCTCTTGCGCTTGTACGCGAGCATCTTGGCCTGCAGCAATTGCTTCTCCTGCAGTAGCATCGGGTCCACACCACCCGCGTCGCCCTCCTGCTTCTGCTTCCTCGCGAGATCGATCGCCGCCGTGATGTCGGCCATCGCCCTGTCGAACTCGTCGCGCAGACGGAACGCATGCGCCCTTCGGTACAGCGCCTTGACGCTCGCGGTGTCGATCTCGAGCGCCATGTCGGCGTGGTGGATCGCCTCGTCCAGGTGGCCCGTCTTGAGCCGGCACGCCGTGAAGTTGAGCAGCGTCGCGAGCTTGAGCTGCTCCATCTCGTCGTCCTCCTCCTGCGTGTCCGGGAACAAGTACTCAAAGTACACGAGCGCCTTGTGGTAGTTGTACGCCGCGCGCTGGTACTGGCCCTGCGCGAAGAACGCGTTCCCGAGCGCGCGGAACGACGCGCACGCGTCCAGCTTGGCGCGCGTGGTCATGTCCATGAGCTTTTGCTCGGCCGAGTGGTCGTGGTTGCAGCCGGCGGCCGCCGCGGCCTTGGCGGCGCGCGCTTGCTTCTCGCGCGCCTGCTGCTCGCGCTGCGCGAGCTCCTCCGGGTCCTCCCACGCGTCCCACTTGCCGTACACGGCCGTCCAGTCGCGCGCCGGCTGCGTGTCGGCCAGCGCCGCCTGCGCCGCAGCCTTGTGCTTGAGCGCCTCGACGTGCTGCGTCGTGCGCGCGAGCTCCTCGGCCGCCTGCTGCGCGAGCTTCTGCTTCTCGTCGCCCACGCCGTCGAGCATGCGCAGCAGATCGGGCGACCAGCCGCACGCCATCGCGCTTGCCGTCTATCCACGTCTTCGTGAGTCTCCGATTGCCCTAGCACGGAGCGATGCGTCCCTTGGCAGAGTACAAGAGCGGCGGTCGGTAGTTTTTTTTTTGCTGATCTTTCTCAAACCCACGTTGGCTTCCTTCTAGAAACTAGCCTGATTCAACCAATGTTAGGAGCTATTCGAATTAGTATGGCTACAGTGTGCCAGTTGCTCCGGTCGCTCTCTCGGGTCGTGGCGGCCGACCGACCACATCAGCGTGTACACAACAGTGACCACGCTCGAGACCCGGAAGGAGTGTACTAGAAGAGGCACACAGTTCACTGACTCGATGTTTAGATCGTCACAAGCAGTGTCGCAAGCAGTGTCCTGTTCGTCGACAGCTTCAGAGTGGAACCCGCGGTCACCAATCGTGTCGTCGCGCTCAGTGATGTGGCCGATCCAAGCAAACCCGATCGGACGGCTCTTTCGGCTACGGAATGCCGCTCAGGTCGAGCTGCAAGGGCGGTACTCGCTCTCTTGGGTCCACGCGCTTCAGCGGCATGGGCAGACAACCTCTCGCTTGAGCCACCTCGTGATAGTCCTCCTATCTCCGTTGCCGTGTCTCCTGGTCGTAACGGCGTTGGATACTCTGTCGGTCAAATCATTACGACTGGGCTTCCTCAGCCAGACTGGCTGGGATAACTTCCGCGTGGGGTTCGCCGATCGCTACGTAAGTGCTCCAGAGCTCCCCGCCACTGCCCCTCTCAAGATTCCGACACTGGTTCATCTCTCTCGCCGGCGGATTGGTTTGCGCGGTAGGATACGCTGTACTTGGCATCTTCGTCGCATTCCCGACACCTTTCGTCGTCCAGATATTGACGGGACCGTGGTTCGCGACGCTCACGACGGGGCTGTACCTCTCCTGGCACCATGCTCTTCGCCAAGACGCCGTCGCTCGCGACAACTTGCGCCGTTACGTGGTTGTGTTTGGCGTGCAGCTCGGCATTGTCCTCACGTACACGGCCTACAACATCGCGCTTACGTCCGTCGAACCCACGTACCAGACGCTCCTCAAACTCGTGTTCGAGAATATCGTGAACCGTGAAGTGAACCACATGGAGGATCTCGCGCCCACGACGATCGTGTTTGAAACGTTAAAACGTGGACGTCTTCCATGCACTGTTCGTGTCGTCGACGATACAGCAGGCCAAGGCGGGTGGTTCGGTCATCGTGGTGATGGTGGTCGACGTCGTCCAGCTCTTCATTGCCCTGCTGAAAGTTCAACTCGTTATGGTTCGCATCCGCCGACATGTCGCCAAGTGTGACAACACCGACAAGACTGAGACGCGGGCAGCTGGAATCTCTCAGCTTCATTCAGTATATACAACACATTCTGGACACGTACTCCCGTGTCCACGCGCACCTCCAGTTGGCACACCCGCGTCACAGGACCGCACGTCGACTCATGTTGGGCGCAAACATCCAGGTTCAGGCAGCCACCACCGTGGATGCGCCAAACGACGGAACAACCGTCGCCACGGTGTCGAGTATGTTGGTGTTACTCTTCCTGATGCACTTACCTGACGCAGTGTTCTCTCATTCATGCGTCTCCTTGCCATCATAGCGCTGTACTTGTTCGTGCTGAGCTTCCTCCCGATCCGAGTCTGTTATAAGCCGCTCGCCACGCTCTCAGATGCCGAAATGGACTCAGCGATCGCGCAGGTCGCACAGTACGCGACGCTGGAGCTGCTGTCGCTCGTCGTGCTATGCGTGATGCTCGACCGCGCGCTCGCGTGGCGTGTGTCGGCGATCTTGCAGCTCACGTTCGTCCTGCGCAAGCACGCACGCGTCGGGCAGACAACGTTGGCGATGTGGGTCTTTGTAGTCGCGCAGCTCACGTTCGAGCACCTGGGTGCGGTGTTAGTCCAACCGTCGATCAGTCGCTTCTCCACTCACTTGTCTCTTGGTGCTGGTGGCAGGCACGGACTACACCTTCAAGTTCAAGTGGCTTCGCGAATCACACGGCGCCAGCTGACTGGGAGGAGCGTGAACGCTTCAAAAGTGGCCCCGTCCTGGAGGTTTGCTGGACGCGTGAGTCGAGGTTGTCGCGGCATCGATCGGGCGCCATCTTGTACACCGAACGCTGGATCATCAAGACCTGCCCCCACTCTTCACCGGAGAGACATAGAGGCAAGACCGCCCAGCGAGGGCCTCTCCTCGTTCGACAAGCCAATAATGGCTGGATTCATTCACCCACATACCCACACGGACCGCCACACGTCTCTAGTTGAATAACAGATACCTTGCGCAAAAGAGCTCGCCATCTTCACCTGGAGTTCGCCCCGGGGGACAGCGGCCGTCGCCTGGACGTGTCCAGCGACAGCCGCGGGTACTCGGACAGACTGAGCTCCATCACGGGCGTGTCCGGCGCGTGCGGTCCGAGGTACACACTGGACAGCGACGTCGCGCCTCCCACCGCTGGCTTGTTCCGGCATCCCTTGAGCGTTAGACCCTGGGTCGTCTCGTCGCCGTACGCGCGCTCCTCCTCGTTGTCGTCGCGGCTCTCGCTCGTGCGGCGCCACATCCACCAGAACAGCAGCCCGGCAAGCGCGAGCGCGACGCCGGCGCCGATGACCCACGTGGCCGACGGCGGCAGCGCCTTGCGCGGCGCCTTGGATTTGTCGCACACCGTGGCGTTGTTGCGCGCGGCTTCGAGCCGCGGGCTGTCGCACAGCGCCGTGCACACGCAGCCGCTGGCGCCGACGCAGTAGCGCATGTCGGGCGCGTCGCCCGTGTCCGCGAAGATCGAGAGCCGGCAGAGCTGGCACGCCGTGTCGTTCGACGCGCAGTAGTCGACCAAAGTGGACGGGAAGATCCAGTTCTGGACGGCGCCGCGCCGCGCCGCGCCGGACGTGTTCCAGTAGTCGTAGCTGGTCCGGAGCGACAGCGTCGCGTTCCGGTAGAGCGTGGCGGCGCGGAAGTCGAGCGACTCGTTGTAGTGGAGCGCGGCGCTCACGCAGGACCCCGTCGTGTTGAGCATGCAGCCCTGGGATAAATCAATTAGAATTGAACAAAGTTAGACGCGCTGGACCGCGTCCAGAGTTTGGGAATATTTCCAGAGAGGGCGCCGTACCTGGACGCGGAAGCACGCGCCGCACGAGCGCGGCCGCTTGCACCCGGAGCTCTCGGTCTCGGTGGCGTTGAACAGGCAGTAGTCGTCGGTCACGTCCGCGGTCGCGCCCTCGCCGTTCTCGTTGGCGGCGAGCGCGTGGTACAGGTCGAAATACGTCGAGCCGGCACCCACGTACTCCCTCATGACGGCGGCGGATCCAGAGCTGGATGCCGGCGCGTCCGGCGAGGGCGCTGACGAGGATCCAGAGCCCGACGACGCGGACGGGGACGGCGCCATGTTGTCGCGTTACGTGTTTCCTCCGATATTGAGCGGGGGAGAGCGTGTCCAGCGTTCCAGCGCCTTCTGGACGGCGTCCAGAGTCTTGGCATAACCGGTGTCCAACGACAACGCGGTTTCCGATCGACCAGTTCACATACCAGCGATTTTGATTGGCTGATTTCCGTACAATCGATTTTGATTGGCTGTTTTCAGTTCAAGCACTGGGTTCACAGGGGCTGACTGGGAAGAAATGAGATGCTATCCGTTATTTACATTTCTCCGTATGTCTACTTCACGAATAAACTATCACGACTGAGTCAAGAATGTGCATGACAACGCGGCACCCCTTTCCCCAGGAAGCGCTGCGGTTCCGGCCGCTCCCCAGCCGCAAGCAGAGATCCTTGACGCTTACGTTGACGCTCGCTATTGACCGCCCGCTGCGGAGAGAGCAGATCGGTAAATTTCTTGGATCTCCGCGGGCGAAGAGCACCCCCCGTCCAGAGAACCCTGACGAGATCCCAACCGCAAGAGCTCTGGCTGGCGAATGCCGAGCGCCATCATCCGATGGTCGTGGCGTTGGGCGCTTGGTTGGTGTGGAGCCACGCGAAGCGGAACGTGTAATCCGAGCCTACGTACACAGCCACCAACCTTCGTAAGGCTCGTTCTGGATCCACTCGTCCAGCATTGTGCGCCGCACGTACCAAAGTGCTCGAGCGAGATGTGGACGAGGAAGAAGACCCACATGAAGATGGTGGTCTGCACGACCAGCGCGTGCTTGTGGAGCACGAACGCGAGCTGCTGGATGGACGAGAAGTGGCGCACCTTGCGGTCGATGATCCAGCAAAAGAGCACGAACGAGAGCAGCTCCAGTCCGCAGTACACGGCGAGCTGCACGACGCGCGCGTCCAGCTCGTGCGTGGACAGCGACGCGAGCTGCTTGAATTACGCGCGGTTGGGCAGGTGCGCGATCGCCAACATGTAGATGGCTGTTTAACACAAACAACCCCGCACGAGTGAGCAGAACGGAAGAAGGCCACAGGAAGCGTCATCGAGCGGACACTACGTACTGTACATGATGGCGACCAGCACCTCGGCGAGCTCGATGAGCACGTAGAACTCGATCATGTAGAGCAACTTGAGCACGCTCTTGACGCACTCGAGCTGCAGGCGGTCGGTCTCCGAGAGCGCAGCCGAGGCAGCGAGAGGCGCGGCCGTCGCTCGCCGCACGTCTGCTGCTACCGGAGACTTCGGCGCGGTCGGGGCGAGCGTGGCGCGAGACAGCAGCTTGGGGAACGGCAGGATGCGCGTCGGTCGCACGGACAGAACAGTCGGGCTGCGCTCGTGGGCCGCGTTGGCTCGGCTCGGGTGGTGCCGCGGGAACACGATCTCCGGATGCGACCGCACGGCGGGGCAGGTGTCGATGATGTACAGCGCGTAGTCGATTGCGCCGCGGCGCAGCGCGCGCTGGCTCGCCGCTGACGAACCGCTTCCGTCCTGAGCGCCCAGCTCCAGCACCCGGCACTGGCGCGCGAGCCGGTTCACGCGGCGCTGCACTTGGTGGACTTCGAAGATCGCGCTCAGCGACTGGATCACGTCCGTGATCATGATCACGACGGTCGTGCCCCTGGACTGCGCCTGCTGCATGGTCGAGGACACGAACATGGCGTGGAACACGTCCATGTTGAGCACGATCGTCGAGGGCGCGAGGTCCTCCATGTTGAACACGCCCTTGCTCATGAGGTTCTTGAAGATGAGCTTCATCACCGGCAGCCCGATGGACACGTACGGCTGCGCCGCCGGGCTCGACGACGTGAACGCCACGTTGGACAGCGGGTACGCGTACACGATCGCAACCTGGATGAAGAACACGCGGAGGTAGCTCACGAGGTTGGCGCGCGCCTCGGCGTCGGCGCGGATCGCGCGCTTCCACGTGTGCCAGAGCATGGACGTGAGCAGCACGAACCAGAGCGGCGTGAGCAGCTGGATGCCGAAGGGCACGGGGAAGCCCACGGTCACGCTGAGCCCGCAGAACGAGAGCCCGATGATCGTCGCGGCGAGCGTTGGGATCCCGAGGTGGCGCGACAGCGGGTACGGCAGCGTCGTGGCGCGCGCGACGAGTGCTTGGCGCAGTGGAGCATGTCGCGCAGCCGCTCGAGCGAGTAGCGGCCCTGGAGCTCCACCTGGACGGCCTCCCACGCGTGCAGCAGCTGCGCGAGCCGCGCGCGGAGTGGCATGGCGCGATTGGCGCAACCGGCACAACTGGCGCGTGGCGCTCGGGAGATGTGGCCCTGTCGGAGCGCGGCCCCGGGCCTGTCCCCCAGCGTAGCTATGCGTACTGTGCGACGCCGTCACGTGGTGGTGGCCGCTCCGACCAGCCGTGCTTGGCACGCGGTGGCGCAAGCATTGTGACGGTCTCCAAATAGCACCAGGCGGTGAAGAGACAAGGCGCTGTTCCTTCGCGGAGGCGCCGGATTTTGGACGGCCGTCTTCACGCGGACTGAAGGCCGCTCGCTGCTCAAGGTGACTCAGGCATTGGCACCCAGTGAACGGCGCCACACGCGCTACCTACGTGGCGCTCCCGCCCCATCAATAGAAGGAGACCGTGTGGTCCGACGCAGTCCGTTCGTCTTGGTGGGGGATGCGATCGAACGGGCCTTCGAATGAAGACCCTCGGCTGCCTTCGCGTCGCGGGCACCGTCTCGTGTGCCACTCGCCCATGGCCACGTCACGTTCGGTAGTGTGGCGTGCACTGTCCGCTGCGAACGCCGCCGTCGACCGTGTTCGTGTCGAGCTCCAGGGCGCCTACGACTGCGAGCGGCTCCGCGAGCTCGCTGCTTACCACCAGCGCGCTGGTAGCCTCTTCCGCGCGGCGCTGCGGGCGCTGCTCTCGCCGGTGCCCTGCTATGCGGTTCTCGTCGCCCTCGACGCGCTGCCGCTCGCGCCCATCCAGCACGGCGTGCACCGCCAGACCGTCGGCTTTTGGTTCCGCTCGGCGCTCGCGGGCGCCACGATGACTTGTATCGCGATCGGCACGATGGCGCAGAGCGTGCCGGCCCTTCCTATGTCGACTTGGCGGCTCTGGTGGATCTCTCTGTGCATTGGAGTCATCTTGCTCCCAACGGGTTACATGCTCGCGCTGTTCATCAGCTTCCCGCTTCCCTTCGCGCTGCAATTCCAAACGCCTCTCTGGATCACGCTGGTGCTTGGCGCCGCGTTCGTCTCGTGGAGAGACACCGTGCAAGTCAACACGCAGGCGCGGGAAGACCTCACGCGCGTGCTGGGCACGCTCGCGGCGCTCATCGCGATCATCATCACCTACGCGGTCTTCAGCTGTGTGTTCACGCAGCTCTCGCCAAGCGTCCAGGCGGCCGTCTCGTGTGTGCTGCCGGTGCTCAAGATCGCGTTCAAAAACTGGGTCGACAAAGGGCTCCGCCACTCGCCGCATCTCAAGCCGCGATATCTTCCACTCGATGTTCGTCTCCTCCGCCATGCAGCAGACCGCGGCGGGGACCGCACTGCTGGTCTTGGTGGTCGTGGACGTCGCCCAGAGCGTGGTCGCGGTCTGGGAAGTGGTCGTCGTGGCGCGTGTCGTCCGCGAGACCCAGGTGGGTGGCCTCGGAGGCCACACCAACTCCCAGACTGTCAAGAATGAGACAACGCTCGGTCCACTTTCTTCCGTCGTACGGATCGTTGAGTCCAATGCGGAGGTGAAGCAGCACGCTTGTCGTTTGTCCAGGGACAACGCAGGGGCCGACGGAGCTGCGCGCAGCGACATACCCGGTCACCTCACCGCGACTGACGAGCCTGACTCAAGTCGTACCCGTGAGTGCACTCAACCAGCACGCCCCGCCCAAGCAAGGCGAAAGAGACAGAGAGCTCGCGACGGCTCGGGCTGTGCTCAAGATCCTCTTCATGACTGAGTTCTACGTGCTCACCGAGTACGTCGAAGCCATCGTCGCGCTCATCTACGGTGCGTTCACACGTGGAAGTCACGCTATCGGATTGGGATTGGCTGACCTAGTTCTCCGCTTCAGGCGCCTACCTGTATGCTCTCAGCTACCTGCCCAGCCGCATCTACTACACGCAGCTCGCGACGCTCTCGCCCGACGACCAACGCGACAAGGCGCGACACGTTCTGCTGTATGCGCTGTACGAGCTGCTGTCGTTCGTCGCACTGTGCGTGGCCGTGGATCGTGTGATGGAGCGCTTCTCGCTGGTCGGGCAGCTGGGCTTTGTGCTCGAGAAGCACGGGTGGCTCGTGCAGATACTGCTATTGATCTGGATTTTGTTTGTCGTGCAGTCCACGCTGGAGCCTCTCGGTACGTTTAGCAACTTGGCTGTGTCCAGCCACGATGGAAATCTGATGCGTTTGGTTCTGTGTAGGAACGGACTACACCTTCCAGTTCAAGTGGCTCAAGTCCTCGTAATAGCAACTCGTACGACGAGACCATCGTTGGCTGCTGAGATCTCAGCAGAAAAGCAGCCCGACGACGGTTCTATTCGCCAGTCGGCTCTTTTCGTGCGTGCGTTGCTACTTGATCAATCGTCGGTTTGTCATCAAGCGCTGATGCGCGTTCGGAAGATAGACTCACCGCGGACTACCAAGGCGTCAGAATCAGGTCAAGCGGCGCCCACCGTGTTGGCACTCCAGATGGTCCGTTAGTTCCAAGCTTTCGTGTCCTCCCGTGACCGCCACACCCCGGGAAGTCACGCCCATCGTCACGTCCGCAACACCATGCAGCGGTCCAGCGCCGGACGAGGGATGGGAAGCATCTCCCAGTCGCTTCGCGCCACGGGCGCCGCAATCGACGACGTCCGCGTTGAGCTCCACGGCCAGTGCGCGTACGATCGCCTGCGAGACCTCGTCGAGCACGAGCCTTGCTCCGCGGGCGTCTTTGGCCGGCTGCGCCCATCGGCCTCGCGATGCTGCCGTCCGATTACGCGCTCAGCGTGGTCATCGACTTCCCGCGCCCTTCGCGCTGCAGCTCCAGCAACACCCTGGACCATCGCTGTGGTCACGGCGTTGTACTTTTCGTGGAGGCACACGCTACACGCCGACGCGGTCGCGCGCGCGCAGCGAAAGCAGCTGCTGCGTACGCCGCGCGCTCTCTGCAATCGTGGTATCGTACACGGCGTTCAGCTGCGTGTTCGCGGCATCTCGTGCCTGCTGCCGTTGCGTTCAAGAACTGGTTCGACACGGGGCTCCACCGCTTGCCGCATGGACCTCTTCCACGCCATGTTCGTCTCCTCGGCCATGCAGCAGACCGCGTCGGGCGCGGCGCTGCTTATCCAGCTCTACGTGGACGCGCTCCAGGGCGGTCTACGAGGTCCACAGCGCCGTGCGGCACGTGCAGCGCACCAAGCTCGGCGTGCGCCGTCTCAGCGCGGCCAGCCACGCGCGCGTGGGCGCGCTCCAGCGCCGCAAGACCAAGCGCGAGACCGAGCGACATCGGACGGGCAGTTGTGACGCCTGTGGAAGAGGCACATGGACATGGACAGCAAGAGAACGCCACCACACTGACCGTCAAGCCAGTCCACGCCACATCGCCGCCTACTCAAGCGTCGCCGACCCCCGTCAGCCACGACGCTCCCGGTCCTCCACCAACGCGCGGAAGCCACGCGGACCCGGAGCTCGCAGCCGCCAAAGCCATGCTCAAGATTCTCTACATGACCTGCTCACCAAGTACGTCGAGCTCCGTGGACCACGTGGTCGAGCGCTTCTCGCTGGTCGCACTGCTCGGCTTTGTGGTGGAGAAGCACGCGCGGCTCGTGCAGACCTCGCTCGTAATCCGGATCCTCTTCATCGTGCAGGCCACGCTCCAGCACGTTTGTGAGTGGGCCTGAAACCGTTGCCAGTTGAGACCAGGCGAGAGGAGCTCACTGCAGACACCGCGACTTGTTTTGCAGGCACGGACTATACGTTCGAGTGCAAGTGGCAGAAGAAGTAGGAGGAGATGAGGGGGCAAACATGTTGTATTCACGTCACAACAGCGTTAAATAGATTCAAGGCGCACAGTAGTCTCACAGCCCGAGGTGGATCGGCGCGTCCTGCGCCGTGGCCTCGAGCAAGAAGCGCGCGAGCGTGCCCAGCTGCGCGTGGAACGTCTCGAGCTCCGCGGCCGAGAACGACGTGGACGCGACTTTACACATCTTGAGCACGGCGTGCGGCGCGACGCTCTGCTGTGCGCGCGTGGCGGCGATGGCGTCCATGTCGTGGGCGTTGAGGCTCACGAGTGCGAAGCGCCCGGTCTGCGGGTGCGCGAGCAGCTCGGGCGCGAGCAGGCCCGAGTACAGCTTCTCGCAGCAGATCGCGCGCAGCGCGTCGATCTTCCACGCGGCCTTGCCCGAGAGCGAGAGACTCGCCGAGGGCGCCGCGAGCAGCTGCACCGAGGACGCGCCGTCGCGCAGCAGCGCCGTGAGCCGCGGGAAGAAGACGCTGCAGAACACCTCGACGTACGTGGCCGTGGCGTCGCTCACGAGGAACACGGGGCCGAGCGCCGTCGCGACGCGTAGCAGCTGGATCGCGGCGTCCTCGATCGCGTGGAGCGCGCACTGGAGGTCGGGCGTCTGCTGGTACTGCTGCTGCGCGACCTCGAGGCCCTGCGCGGTGGGCGTGAGCCCGAGGCGGTCGGCCATCCACTTGGTGGGCACCAGCACGTTCTCGAGGTGGATCACGATCGCCTGGTTGGTTGTCGCCATCGTCGTCGCGGTCACGGGCGCCTGGTTGGTCGTCAGCGGGAGCGAGCCGTCGAGCAGCAGCGCGAGCCGCTGGAGCAGCTCGCCCTGGAGCGGCGCGGCCGCGAGCAGCGACTGGAAGAACGGGCTGGTCGGGAGCGGAGCGCCGCTGGAGGAGACCATCGTGCTGTCGTTGGTTGGGGGGAGGGAGGGAGAGGTGGTGTGGGCGGAGCCGAGTGCGTTGGGGAATGGCGTCTCCGCTCTCGCGGCTTCAAGGAGGCGCGGCCATCGTGGCCGCCAGGGGCGAGGCCGAAAGGAGCGTGTGGACCCAGCCTATTATGGAGGGCTTCGGGACCATCACTCTGCTGAGACCATCAGACAATCACTCACGCTGTCAACGGCATCAGGTTGGGAAGAGTGATGGTCTCGAATAAATTCTCCAGTCTCGTTGGACGGTCTCCGTTCTTCTCGCTGTGGGCGACGGACGTGATGGCCCGGAGCCGTTGATCTCCCTCCACCAGCGCTTGTGCTTATGTATCTTACTGTATATGCGACCTTTTCCACTGTCTGTGCATGCTTGGTGCTGTGTCCTGTCGCTCCCACCGATCGAGGGAGTGGATGAGCTGCCGGACTCCCGTCTTGCGCCTCAGAGAGACCTTTGGACGCAGGAGGCAGGCTATCTGGATGAGATGGCTACACGCCGCTCAACCACTCTGGGTCTGCGGTGTAATGACGCGATTTGTCGGCTGTTGGTCGATTGCACTTGGGGTACGGTACATGGATACAGGTACCTTCTGGATCGCATCCATGACTCATGACCATGTCTCATGACCAACCGAAAGCCGAGCGAATCTTGTCGTGCGCTGTCTCTGTGGCACATCCGCCCACGTTCGTGACAGAGAGAGGATTGGGAGAGCAAACTCAGGCCACGAGCTCATGTTTGTGGAACACGTGTGTTCATATTGTACGTGTGGAGCCTATCGTTCTCACAAAATGTCTTATTCTACAGCGCTTTCGAGCGGTACCGAGGCGTCCAGCATCGATCACAGCTTGTCCATCTCGAGCTCTTCCTGCACGGCCTTGATGAGCCCCTGGAGCTGCGCCTGGAAGCCGTCCAGTGACGACGTCGCACCGTTCGAAGCCACAGCCATCTGCACGCTCTTGACGACGGCGAACGGCGCAATGTCCTTGACGGCCGACGACGCGAGCACGTCCATCTCGTCGGCGCTGACCGTGATCAGGCGAAAGTTGCCCGTCTCGGACCGCAGCAGCAGCTCGACCGAGGTCGACTCGAAGCAAATGTTCTGGAACGCGTCCACTTTCCACGTGGCCTTTTGCGCGAGCGTCATCGACGACGCCGGCAGCCCGACGACCTTGACGCGGCCGCCGCAGTTCTGCAGCGCCGCGTACAGGCGCGGGAAGAACGCCTCGCACATGGCGAGCACGAACGCCGTCGGCTCGTCCGAGAGGATGTACACGGGGCCGACGCTGGCCGCGAGCGCGAGGAGTTCGAGCACGCGCTCTTCAATCTGAACGATCGAGTCGCGCAGCGTGGGCATGGACGCGCAGCAGAACTGCGCCTGCTGCACGCCCTCGAGCGTCGGCGTGAGCCCGACGCGGCTGGCCATCCACTGGATCGGCGCGAGCACGTTCTCCCAGCTCATGACCCAAGCCGAGCGGTTGAGCGACGCGCCGCCGTCCGTGCCGCTCATCATCTCGAGCATGTCGAAGTCCGACTCGAGGCACTTGAGCGGCATGTGCTGGAACTGCTGGAGTTGGCGCACCCAGTTGGTCGTGCTGGTCGGCATGAAGGCGCACATGGTGGTCGCTCGGTAGTCAGCGGAAGATGAGACTTGGTGGGGGGCTGGTGATTTTTTGAATGAGCCTCTCCATCTCCCGCTTTGTCGTCCGCCCGCTCTGCCGCTGGCGCCGCGTCTGTGAGGTCATGAATCCCTCATGTGTCACGACCGTAGGGACCCTTTGTTGATGGTGTGGGGAGCTCCAAAGTTCGTTTGTGGCAGAAAAGAGACGCAGATTGGAGAAAATTCTCCAAATCGACCTTCACTCTACTCGAATGGATTAGACTGCAATCATTCTCACCTGATATCTCGAGTTTGGGGAATCAACGCGTGTCGTTTGCACGAGGATGTGCGACGGCTCTTGGACCTGGCCCATGGGCAACAATCCAGGCCCCGCAGTGGCACACAACACCTCATTGCTCGCTCGCTGTGTGTTTTTGTAAATCTTCTTATTTTTCTCCGTTCAAATCATGTCAATCTTCGCATCAGTGCTGATGCCGAGGCTTCCCGTCCGAGGGCGTCGAATCGAAGCCGCACACGCGTTGCTTTCCCTTGGGTCTCGGCCGATGTGGCGATCGTTATCGCATGCAGACGATAGGCACATACACATCCAACGTGAAATGCAGTCGTTTTCGCGTCTAGAGACTGTACTCGTCGCGCTCGAGGAGCGGCGGTGCCGGCTGGTTCCGGTAGCTGTTTTGGGCAAGCGCCAGCTTCTCGAACTGCTTCGCTTCTTGGTCGAGTTGAAGTTCGGGCGTGAAGTCAAAGTCCTGGAACAGACGCCGGTCGTCCTTGCCGCTCTGAGGACGGGACACTGTCTGCGCCTCCGAGTCAAACAGCTCGAACCCACGCTCCATGTCCGAGATTTCTTGTTCGGTGAACGCCTGGGGGAAGTTAGATGTGTCCGGGACGCCAGAAGGGTCCGCCTTCGTCTTCGGTCGGAACGGCGGCGCGAGCTCGCGACGCTTCATTCTCTCCCAGTCTACGGGGGCGAAGAATGGGTGTTCCTACAAGCAAGCAAAGCATCATGATGTTAGCCACCTGTACCGCTGAAACGGATTCCGTCCATGCTCAGAACTTACGAAGATTTCCTTGTCGCCGCTGGGTCCCGAACCCAATCGCTGCTTCGGGTCACGGTGGAGAAGACGCTGGATCAAGTCACGTGCGTTCGGCGAGAGGTAATCCGGGATGACGAGGTGACCGCGGAGAATGTTGTGGAACAATTGCTTCTTATCGTTCGTGTAGAACGGCGGGAGTCCAGTGAGCAGCTCGAATGTTAAAGCACCGACCGAGTACCAATCAAGCGCAAAGCCATGGCCGGACCGCGAAAGCATTTCGGGGGCCAAGTACATGGGCGAGCCGCAGAACGTGTTGGCCGACGTGTGGTCCTTGATACCCTCCTTCGAAATGCCGAAGTCCGTCAGCAAGCAGTGACCGTCGAGGTCCATGACGACGTTCTCAGGCTTGAGATCACGGAATACAATACCCTTGGAGTGAAGGTGCGAGAGTGCGAGGGCAATCTCACCGATGTAGAACGCAGCTTCCGACTCGGTGAACGCCTTGCGCCGTGTCAGCGCGGAAAGCAAATCACCGCCGCCACAGTACTCCATCACGAGGAACAAGCGATCTTGGGACTGGAACGCGTAGTAGAGCGTCACGATGTACGGGTGGTCGGAGCAAGCCTGTAAAGCCGCCTTCTCTGTGTGAATGTACTGGGCCTGGTTCTTCTGAACAATCGCCTGCTTGTTGTAGGCCTTGAGCGCGTACCACTTGTCGCGGTTGGATCCCTTTCCGCGCACCAAGTACACTTTGGCGAAAGCACCACGACCGAGGACCTTCACAAACTCGAAATCACGAGGACCAAGCGCCAGATCCTTCTGGTACTTGTTCTTGAACGCAACGTGCGCGACCTGTGTGTCGTTCCCATCTCGGTTCTCGTTACGAGGACGGGGCGGTCCATTGTCGGCCGCCAGTGGCGCACCACTACCCAAGAGCACACGGATCGGGTGTCCAATCGGTGACAGGTGGATGGGGAGCGAGCCACTGGCGTTCGGGGCGTCGATGCGTGCACCGTTCGCGATCAGCAACTTCGCAACCGGAATGTTACCCGCCTCAGCGGCCATGTGGATGGCACCATTGCCCATGTGATCAGTCGTGTTGGGATCCGCACCAGCAGCAAGAAGCTCCTCGGCAACCCTAGCAGTAGAGATACAGATCGTCAGTTAGTCACCGCTACTTTTCCCGCATGATATCCGTATTCACGTACTTTGCATGACCGGCCTGGCAGGCAAGATGCAGTGGCGTGTAGCTGTCGCCGTTGCGACCCGTGTGGTCGGCGCCACGCGCGAGCAGTTCCTTGACAATGTGGACGTGGCCCATGCGCGCGGCCAAGTGCAGCGCCGTCGCCTGGTTGATGCCGACGCCGTTGACATCGACGACATTGTCGCGCAGCAGCGTCGAGATAAGGTGCCAGTTGCCAACTTCAGCGGCGTCAAAGAGCTGGATCTGCTTCTTCTTGACGTCGCGAAGGTCGAGAATCATCTGCGGCGCCGCTGCCCGCTTGGCTCCCATGTTCATGACCTCAGTCGTGCGGCTGGCATTGCCGGGGCCGGCGCCATTCGTCTCGAGGTCGTAGATGATCTGATCCTTGATCGTAAGCTGCTCACGCAGCTGACGGTTCTCCTCGAGCAGTTGCTTGATGACCATGTCCTTCGGGTCGGACGAGATCGCGGCGCCACGCACGATCTCGTGGTCCTCGAGGATGCTCGGGCGCGAGTAGTCCTCCATGCCGCCGCCACCGCCGCCGCCACCACCAGACATGGGTTGCGCGTTGTACACGGGCGGGCTGTTCTCTCCGTGGAAGCTGCCGCGGCCACCCGCCGGCGGGCGCTTGAGCGCGTTCACGTGCGCGCGGATCGAGCGGATCCAGTCCTCCATCTCCTTGGCCGTGCTGGCCTGCGCGAACATGCGCTTGGCGGGCGTGACGACCTCGAAGCAGTTGGCCTTGTCGTCGATCGTGCTCTTGCGCACGATCGTGTCGTGCGTGAGCTCGAGCTCGCCCTTGAGGTGGACAATGTCTTCCTTGCCCGTGTTGAAAAAGCCGCCGCCTTGCTTGTAGTACGACAGGTGGCCCTCGGCGAGCACGAAGAAGCGCTCCTTCCAGTTGGCGAACGCGTCCATCGACGACATGGCGCGCTTGGTGAGGAAGCCCGTCTTGCTGGCCACAAAGCCGTTGGGGCCGAGCGCGCCGCCGCCGCCGCCGCTGCCGCCACCCGGGCCGCCGCTGAGGCTGAAGATGCTCTCCTGCTCGCCGCTGCGCGCGGCCGAGGGCGTCGTGCTGCGCCCGAAGCCGCCCGAGCCCATGTGGCCGATGGTCGCGCGCCCCATGTACGGCGAGTTGGGCGTCGGGCTCTGGCTGTAGTAGTTGCCTCCGCCGTTGGTCGGGTTGCCGTACGCGGCCTGCGTGGTGTCCTGGCTGTTGCCGCGGCGCCGCGCCGACTTGGAGAAGCGCATGCTGATGCTCGGCCGCGACGCCGACTGCTGCTGCGGCTCGCCGAGCGACCGCGCCGACATGAGGTCTAAAGGTTAGACTGTCGCGTCGTGCGCTGAGAGAACAATCACTTGACGATACGGCGAATGGCGACTCTCCGGAGGGGGCACACAGAGAGGAGAGTGAGGGAGACGCGTGCGTCGACGGGGGAGGAGGGGGGGGTCGTCGCTGGCGCGTCGAGTGGCTGCGTTCTCTTCGTGCTGGAAGGCCGCCGGATGCACTGACTTCCAACTTGAATATCAAAGGGGGGCCGGGGAAGTCCACGACAACACACACACAAGGGGGAGAGAGGAGAAGGACGGAAAGCTAACGGGTAAGTTACCGCCTGTATCAGGTGAAAGTTTTCAAAGAGTGGGTGTGAAGAAGGTCAGATGATGGACACCTGTCGGTTAGCTTACTGAGCAATCTTCCGAGTTGGGCGGGTTCCGCGAATTTTTCATAATTTTTGACAAGTTAGTCCTCGTTTTGGTCATCACGAAATCCGTCTTTTTCGCAGTTTTCCGTCTGGGTTGAAGGGAATTTGAGAAGGCTCGCAAGCCCCTTTTTCTGGCAGATCTGCACCCACCGCTTCCATTTTAAACCAATCGATGTACGTGTATCCAAAGTTTTAGCCAATCCACATTCGAAGACCGTCATTAGGCATGTCCCAAAGCGCCAGAGAGCTTCTCGTCCGCTTGACATCCTTTACATCAGGTTAGACGCCGGAACGATTGGCGTCTACGTCTGGGCGGAGCAGCGTAACGTTCCTTGGAGAGGTTCCTGTAGGATGTCAATCTCCGTTTTGAGGGTAATATGGAAAATACACGATCAAGATCCTCGTACTGTAAACGACATTTCTGGTGTGAGATTCGTCCGTCTCATGGACTGACTGATGATAGTACGCGTGTATCCACCACTTCGCCTGCGGTCAGTGCAGACACAGATCTTATGTCTGTGTTAATCCGATATGTGCGAAGTGGCGCTGCCCGCAACCGCCGTGGTCTGGGTTTCTCCCGAGCGGAGTGGTCGTTCTCCCTACTGGTCACCGCAGCTCGTCGTGGGGCTTCCGAGTGAACTTGAGAATCGAGAGCCGTTCGTTCTTCGCACGCGTTGAGCGAACCACCTAACAATATTTTGTACAAAGGCAAACACAGCGTATAGAGTCAGCATACAGTGTGTGTATCGGTCATGCGGGCACGAACCCCAGCGCCACGTACGGTCATGTCGAATCCATCGCGCGCGAGGATCGTAGCGATGTCTTTGGGCTTGTTCTCGATCACCACGACCATGTAGAAAACGCCCTTTGGTGACAGCACATCCTGTGTGCAAGCAAGCCAACATCATGGGTCAGCACGTCATCGCTGAAGGCTCAGGTTCTCTCGGCTCACCTTGATCTTGGGCAGCAAGCGATCGATCACTTCCCGCCCATTCACACCACCCGCCCACGCAGCTTCGATACCACTGCAAACGACATGAGTTTTCTGCCAGCTCGATCGCGAAGAAATAGATCAGGATGCACTCACGTTGAGCCGACCTCACTGGACGGCGTCGGCACGTACGGCGGGTTGAAGAGCAGAACGTCCACGGACCCCTACGCAGCCGTAAGGATCAGTGGATCTCTGGAGCAAGGGTATCCGGACCACATCCAGAGCCGCACCATAGCGCACCTTTAGCCGCGTCTCGTAGCACTGGACGAGGTCTGTGCGCACAATGTCAAAGGCGTGCGCGCCGTTGATCTGCGCCGTGCGCGTCGCGACCTGCGCAGCCAGCGGATTCAGGTCGGTCGCGAGGAACATGGCGTGCGTCCCGCGCTTCTGCAGCTCAGTCGCCAGGTACACGAACACGGCGCCACTGCCACATCTACGCACGCAACGTCCAACTCAGTTCAACGCTGTTGACGCATCCCATGGCAAGCGTCGGCTTAACAAAAACGCACCCGATCTCCATGCAAACCGCCGGCTCCAGCGCCTCGATGAACGGCAGCTCGTCTTGCAGCACGTCCAGGAACAGAAACGTGTCTTCGGCCGGCTCGTACACGTCGCAGTCGTAGTCCATGTCGATCTCCGGCACCTTGGCCGGCGCCATCCTCGCCGCCGCCATTGCTGCTTCCTTGTGTGTTTCACCAGCCAGCAACTTGCATTGCAAAAAGTCCTAGCATATCATTCAAACCACATTATGTTGGAATCGATTGCCTAGTTTACCTTATCTAATGTGTACCACCTAATACAGGGAACACCTTCAACGTGACCATTCTGGGAACGCGCGACGTCCGGCTCGCGGATGCGATGTGACGCCGCTCGCGTTCCGCGGAAGAACGCATGGGAACTTGGCATGCGATCCGTTGGACGGATCGGTCAGGAGTGTCTGCGCGGACTGGTCTGACTACCATGCCCCGTCATTCCCTCTTTTCCTATCGTGACGAGTAACCGAACAATGCCGCGCATCTCCACGGGCGGGAAGCGCAAGCTCCTGATGCTGCTGCTTGTGGGCGCCGTCGCCGCATGGAATCCGTTTGTGGCGGTGGCACAGGGCGGTGCGGGGGACGACGCCACAGCCCCGGGCACGATCACGCCGCCCGATTTCGCGGTCGATGCGACAGGAAACGCAACGGATTACGCCGGCGACGCGTTCTCGGCTCTCAATCGTAACGAAACCACACAGGCGCCGTCGGATGCGGCGTCCGCCGTGGTCGTTGTGCCGTCCGAGGCACCGTCGCTGCCGTCGCGCTCGCCTGAAGTCCCCATGACCACGGCGGCACCGGTTTCACCAACGCCGGAGCCCTCGCCGGCTCCGTCGCCGTCGATCGTGCCGTCCCCGACGCCTCCAGTCGGGCCTAATGTCATCCCAGCCACCGAGTCTCCGGCTCGACCAACGCCTCAGCCCACAACAATGAAACCCGCAGCCGTCGAGTCGCCGTCGCCGCCGCAGTCGGCGATCCCGCAGCCAGCGGCCGTGAGCCTCGCGCCATCGACACCGGCACCGAAAGCGGAGGACGAATCTCCGGCGCCACCTCGCCCGACTGAAGTCAAGCGCGAGACGCCAGCGCCAACGCCATCACCAACACCATCGCCCAAACCATCCCCAACAACCGCCGCGCCCGTCAAAACCACGCCGCCAATGCCTACCGCCAAGCCCTCTAGTGGGTCGGCTGACGGATCAAACAACACCGACTCGGAGATCACAACAAGCCCAACACTGCCAGTCCCGTCGGCGACCCCGTCGCCAGGATCCGCCAAAACGTCCACAAAGTCACACTTGACGCAGGCACCAGCGCCCAGTGCGACAAGCGCGTCTCCATCGCCGACTGCCAGCGTCAGTCCCACACCGACGCCGTCCTCAGCAATCGACGAGGAGGCCGATCAGCTCAAGCGAGACGACCCGAGCGGGCAGGGCAAGGCCTCCCAAAAGGGAGCAAACAGCGCCGGGGGTAGCGCGAGCGTTGGGTCCATCGCATCGATTCTTGGTATCGTGTTTGGCGCCGCCGCCGTGCTTGTGCTCACGCTTTGTGCGGTACACACGAGACGTGTGCGCCGCGGTGTCGCCGAGCCGGACACGCCGCTGGCATGAGTGGCAGCTCCATTTTTGTGAAGCGAGTGGTGTGTGAGAGAGTGCGTGCTAAGAACAGAATGATCTTGCGTCTTGCTATTTTCTGCTTCCTACTCAGTTGAGTGTATCGAGGGCTCAGACCTCCACTAGAGACCCTACGCATTTGAGCTCGTGCTTCGGCGCTGGAGATTGGGAAGCGACCACGATGCCTCGCTCCGATTACGACGAGGATGACGCGTACGACAGTGTCGACGAAGATGCCGAGCTGGAGCTCTCGTGCGCGCTCCATGACCTGGCCGAGCGCGTCAAGATATTTGAGGAGAACATGAAGGGGCGACTGCGCGTCCAGGGCATCGACGGCGAAGACGACGGCGAAGAGATCGGCGAGGACATTCCCGAGGTCGACGACGACCACGAGGCGAACTACGGATACGCGTCGCCGAAGAAGCACGCGGCGAAGAAGAGTCGTGCCCGGCGGCGACGCGCCTACGGTGCGAAGCAATCCAAGCAGCAAGACGAGGACGACGAAGAGGGCAATCTGAGCGAGGACCTGGACGACGACGAGGAAGACAAGGAAGACGGCGCAGATGCCAAGCAAGAAACCAAGGAGAAGAACTCGGTGAACAACACGCGCAGCGAGTGGGACGAGCAGAACGAGCGCGAAGAGCTCAGTGAGATGAAGTACAACATCTCCAAGCTGCTGCAGGGCTTCAAGGAGCAGGCGAAAGCGCTCGAGGCCGGCAACCAGTGATGCTGTCCGACTGGCGATCACATCAGGGGCGAAGGCGTTTATGAATTCCACAAGTACCACGTAGTATACCGGTACCGTACTTTGAAAGCGGTTTGGAAAAACAAATCACTGCTGTCTCTATGCAATATCTTATTGTGCAGCTGGATTTATCGGTTCTCGTCTACTTTGCCATCTACGTCACGCACCCTCCTTACACGTTGAGAAGCTTGCTCATGTCCTCGAAGGCCTCGAAGATGTCCTCGGCAAACTTGGTCGAGCTCGTGGTCGAGCACGAAATCTTGCTCGAGATGTGGAATCCAATCATGTCCTCACCGGCAATCATGTAGCTCACGCCATAGCCGTCCTCGGCTACTGGGCCAAAGCCACCGCCCGGCGACAGCGCATCCTTGACCGTGTACTTTGAGCCAGCGAGAGCCTTCTCGACAGCCGGCCAGTGGGTCGTCTGCTGCTGCGGCTGCTGGCTCGTCGAGAGACGCCACGGGCGGCCAAGCGCGTTCTTGAGGAAGGGCGACTCAATGCCAAAGCCCACGGACGTGCAATAGAGCGTGAAAAGGTGGCGGTCCACTCCCTTGCCACTCATGGCGTTACGGTAGCCGTCCTGGTGGACGTCGCACGCCTTCTGGAGCGCCTTGAGCTTGTCCTCGCGCGACGTAGACGCGTCGTTCATCGCGAGCACAAAAGCCTTTGATTCGTCCGTGACCGGGCGCACAGTCTCAGTGCGGCCATCGCGGTAGAGACGCGTCATGCTCGACTCATAGGTCTGCGTGATGGTTCCCTGGTTCTTGTAGTAGGCGAGCTGCAGCGCCATCTGCACGAAGCCGTCGGGCGACACACGGAACTTCTTGATCAGACCCTTGCCGTACTTCTCAAACATGATCACGTTCAGGTCAAAGTCCGAGATCGACTGAAGCGCCTCCGTGAGCGACTTGTTCACGGCAAAGTCGAGTCCCGTCGAGATGTCCCACTCCAGCACCTTGCAGGTCGGCAACAGCGACGTCTTCTCCTTCTCCGACACGCACTTCGTGTTGCCATCCGGGAGGTACGGGTCAGCGATCGTCTGCTTCGTGACCACCCACTCCCAAGCGTGGGCCATCGCCGGTGCATCAGCCCAGGCATGCTCGGCGTTGAAGCCGGCCAGGCCGTTCTTGTAAATGACCAGGTTGAAGCTCTTGTCAAACCAGCGGTTCGAGCCGTTGCCGTGGATGAGGTCACGGCCCATCGAACTCCAGTCCGACACGACGTTGTCCTGGAGCGTCACAACGAACACAGCAGACTCGACCACGTTCAGCGAGCGCTTGTTCACACCCTCGGAGAAGTACTTCTCGCGGTTCTCTGCCCAGTCAATGCGGCCAACCGCGGTCAGCGCCGGCAAGTGCTTCTCCACCGTCGTCGGCTCGCCGAGCTTCTCGGCCGTAGCCATGATCCACTCAATCTGGCGCTGCATCTCGTGGAACGAGAGCAGCTTGCCGTGCTCACCCTTCTCGAACAGCGGCATCTTGAAATACCGACCCTTGCACAGGACGGCCACATGCTTGGACTGGAAGAGCTTGAGCTCGTCCTCCTCGCGGCCAGGGATGCGCGTGCAGCCAAACATGCGCTGGTACTGGCTCATGCAGAGCGGCACAATGCCGCGAATGAGCATGGGCGGCAGCTGCTCGCGGTCGAGGTCCTGCTTGAAGAGCATGAAGTGGCGGATGAACACCGCGGCGGTGGCCGCCGGGTTGGTCGACGGCAGGTACTCGAGGTTACGCGCGGGCAGGCCGTAGTAGTTGCTGTTGATCATGAGCGACGTGCGGCCCTTGAGGTAGACGTACTTCTCCCACCAGTCGGTCACGTAGTTGGTCGACCACCAGCTCTTGAGGTAGAGGTACCACTGCATCTTGGGGCCGTCCTTCTTCAAAAAGTCGGCGGCCATCTTCTCCATCTCCTTGTACTCGTCCTCGCTCAGCAGCGGGTGCACCGACTTGAGGAAGCGCGCGACCGTGTCCTTGAGCGGCGGCACCGGCAGGCGCGGGAGCGCGTCCTGGAACGAGTACGTCAGCGGGTTGCGGCCGCCGAGCAGCTTGAGCAGCGCGCCCCAGACCAGGACCGTCTTGCTCTTCTCGCGCGGGCCCAGGTAGAGCCAGCGGCGGTAGCTGAGCAGTCCGCGCAGCACGAGCCGCTGGCCGGCCATGAGCAGCAGCAGCCCGATGAACGCG
The DNA here is from genome assembly GCA_023336295.1 of Pythium folliculosum. Lineage (NCBI taxonomy): Eukaryota > Oomycota > Peronosporomycetes > Pythiales > Pythiaceae > Pythium > Pythium folliculosum. The sequence continues at coordinate 40,880 of JAADWV010000031.1, forward strand.
GCCCAGGCCGCGAGGTACGCGACGTAAAGCGTGTGCGGGATGAAGCGCGAGAACGGGATCAAAAAGTTGCCGACGTGCCACACCACGTGCGCGAGCCACGAACTGCGCCACCACGACTCGGGCGGCGAGACCAGCACGACGCCGATGACCGCGACGACCGCGACGACGGCGACGACCGGCGGCGCCGGGTACACGCGGTTCTTGACCGCGCGCTCCATGTGGTAGAGCGAGCGCACGAGCGCCTGGCGGATGCGCCATGGCGGCGGGATCGTGAACGAGATGCGGATGCCCTGGTCCGAGTAGAGCAGCTCCACGCCGCGCTTGTGCTCGTCGAAGACGCCGATGGCCTGGTGGGCTTCCGCCATGTTGCCGCTTCGTTTCCCTTCTCTTTCGTTTGGTTGGGGCGGTGGGCGTCCAAATTGGAAACTGACGTTGGCGAGAAGGTTTTGCCAACGTTGGGAACGGGATGGATGCGCTGGTGAGCGGGTCCTTCCCAACAGCCAAGGCAAGTTCAAGCGAGCCAACTGGTGCGGAGAATCCCAGAAGGCAGACCGGTGTTTGTGCTGTGGCTCACGGCGGGGCGACGTTGGGAGTTCCAACGAGAAACAACACACACCCGGAGAACGGCAACTGAAGCAGCGGCCAACTCTGCGCACGAAGCGACAGCGGGCGCGACGTCCTGAGTGACATCACAGTCACTGCGGAAAGAACAAGAGACGGGAAAAACCTTGTTGAGAACATAATTACAGCCAACCACAGATCGCTTGACGGTTTTAAAGCCAATCGGAGGACGCTGTGGACCACCGAAAGAACCTCAGTTTGAAGTTGGCTGAGGTCGAATCGTGACAGCGGCGACGAAGGAAACCACTTGAAACGACCAGCAAAGTGGCTCTACCGTACACACCTCAATTACAGCGCCTACGGTGAACCGGTCCGGTCCGGTTCATCCATAACCTCTATTCTCATATTTACCTGCATTTATGATGGTATCGTTTCTCATAGTATTACTTCAACCTGCAGCATGTTATTTTTCACAAAAATTCAGAGCCCGTGGTGTGGCGAGCGAGCCAAAAATCGGGAAGCGCTGCTCGTCCGACGCGAACAGCTCCAGGCTGACGGCAACTTGTGTTTGGCGAACCCATTTCCGGTGATGGCCGACGAGCGTCGCGAGGACGCGGTGGCGCTCGCGCTCGCGCACGGCGACGCCGGCGACGTCCACCACGCCGATGGCATTGGCGTGGGCGTCGCTCCGCCGGAAACCGTGGACGGCGGCGACACGGACGGCGACGCACCGCACGCGCACTTGGTGGAGGACGCGGGGACGGCCACTGCCGCAACGGCGGTATCAGCGGCATCAGCGGTGGTGGCGGCTTCGGCGGTCGCCTCGGCGGCGGAGCAGCCGCCGCGCGTCGTGCGCGGGCGGTACGCCAAGTTTACGGCGAGCATGGACGTGGTGATGCTCGAGGCCATGCGCACGCACAACCCGTTCACGGCCAAGCACGGCACGCGGCTCCAGATGTGGCAGATCATCGCCGAGACCGTGGGCGAGGCGACACTCAAGAACCCGGAGGCCTACTCGTGGCACACGTGTCGGTACGTCGTACATACCCGCCGATTGATCACTGCAACGGTCTACTTATTGACGTTCATCATCTGAATGTGGTTCAGTGACCGCGTCACCACGCTCATGAAGCTGTACGCGGACGGCAAGCACGACAAGCTGTTCAAGCACGGCACCGTGGAGGAGAACCAGCAGAAAGAAGCCATTTTGCGGGAGCTCCACTTGCTGCTCCACCGCAAGGGCGCCAAGCCCGGGTCGGTCGTGCGCGCGCCGACGCAGTTGGAGGCGAGCCTCGCGAACCCGCTGATGCTCCACGGTGCCGCCGGCGGCAACGGTGCGGCTACTGCAGTGGCGGCATTTGGTGTCGTAGGTAATGGCACAGGTAACGCGTCGGTCGCACGAGATGGTCGACAATCGGCGGTTCGGGCAGGAGGCCAGACCCCGCAGAAACGGAGACGAGCGGATGCAAATGGGTACGCGGCGCGGACCGGCGACACAGGGCTGCTCGACACCGAGACATTTCGCGCGCGTGTGCTGGAGCTCATGGAGACCAAAATCCAGTTTGACATGGAGCAGCGCGCCAAGGAGAATGAGCTACGCGAGCATGAGTTTGAGCTGCAGAAGCGGTTCCTCGAGTATTTGCAGTCCAAGTGACATCAATTCGAAACTATCCGATTAGGTAAACTGGTTCACAGCTCTCTTTCACAGCGCTACGCATTGGTTTGAGATGACATGGTGAAGCAGGCGTCAAGAGCACACTGTCGAGATCATCCAGTCAACCCGTGGCTTTCTCTGAACGGGCGAGAATTGGCGACTTTGTCCCCATCCACGAGCTGGTGCGATCGATAGAGCACCAACAACGAGCAGCCTGAGCTGCATCAGAAACATGGATTCTTGTACGAGCCCCGTGCGCCCCACTTACTCGATGGGGCGTTCTTCCGCAACGACAGGGCGCACGACCAGTCAACCACATGCGATTGCAAGCAAAGAGCAAACGACATATACTCATAGCCATCGCACAACTTGGAGTAAAACCACCATCGCAAATGGGCAACTTTGCGTCGCCTATGGAGGAGCCTACCGTTTCAACACACTCACGCCACGCTCACGTGGTGGACGCGCACGAGCTGCGCCTTGTCCATCCACGTGTTCTGGTTCAACGCAACGCAGCCAGTCTCGTCATACACGACCTTGCTCCCGTCTTCGCGCACTTTGAGCGTCACGAGCTGCGCGATGCCGACGCGGCAGAACCCGACCAAGTACACCCCCACTAGCGGTGTGAGCTTATCCACACCAGCGCGCCCGTACTCGCCCTCGCATCGGAGGTTCTTCGCGATCTTGCGGATGCACGGGTGCACCGACGACTTGCCCAGGCTCCGGTTAAGGTACGTGATAAAGCCGTCTAGCTGCTCCCAGGTCACACCAGTGCGGTAGTCCTTCCCGAGGGCGTCTCCCTCGGCGATGTACGCCTCCACGAGCGTGTCTGAGATCCACTCGCCCAAGCCGAGTAGCACAAACGCAAGCTTGACCGCGACAAAGCCGTTGAGCCCCCTCTCGCCGGCCGTGTAGCGTGGTTGCTTCGCGACCAGCGCGCGGCGGAACGCGGCAAACGTGGTCGGGCGGCCAGCGTCGTGCCATGCCACGAGTGCCTGCACATGGTGGGCGCGGCTCGGGGTCTCAAACTGGTCGCGTCGGTGCCACGAGCGCATGCCGCCGTTCCACTAGACTTCAATGAGCTCGACCAGGTGCCCGTCCTCGCGCTCGTAGCGCCGATAGTCGCGCAGCGCGTGGTACTCGGCGAACTCATGGCCGCCTGGCATGGCAGCGACCTCGATCTGCTCTGGTGCATCCGTGGACGTCTTCTCATCCATGTCGCTCGGGTCGCACAAAGTTTCGCACGATTGGGTGGTCGTCGTCGAGGCCTCACCGGGAAGCTCTTCCAGCTTCCCGCTGACCGCACCGGGGAGTTCACTCACTGGAGGCGTCGGCGCATCGACCACGGCGGCGGCGGACTGTTTGTTCGCGCGCAGCCACTTGTTGCGACGGCGCCGTGCCGTCTTACACAAACGGGTCCCGACTTTCTTCTGCTGACGAGCGCTCGCAAGCGCGGCGATCAGACCGGGGCAAGTCGCACCTACGATCGTCATTGATCACAGAGGAGAAGGTGGAGCAGATGGCAAAGGGTTGCAGCTCTCGTGGACTTGATGGGAACTGCGGCCGCTCTTGGAAAGGTCTCCCTGCCTGGCGTCGGCGCAACGGGCGCATCGCGTTCACCGTCCTGTCCCATCGACATTGAAGACCCGTTGAATCCGATATGGGTACACTGATCCCTACGAGCGTTCCCATATGTTGTCCCACCAGTCAATGTGGGTCGCTGAGGGATGACACGGGCAGCCATTCGAACATTCCGCACCTCCCACAAGAAAGCCATTACAATACCATGGCCACGATGGACGTCGCCGGCAGCGACTTTGTCGCGTTCGCCGTGTCGTTCCCCGACGCCGTCGAGCAGGAATTCGCGGCCGCGTACGGCGCCGAGCGATGGGCGAGCATCAAGCACCGACTCGCGCTCCCGTACGTGCTTGGATCTCCCGCTATCCACCGGCTCAAATCTGACTCACCGCTCCGTGGGCGTGCTCCCCAGGCCTCGCCACACGGCCGTGCGCGTCAACACCATGCGCACGACGCGGGACGACGTCATCGCCGCGCTGGCGCGTGAGCTCGAAAGCTTCAACGCGCGCCTAGTGGCCGAGACGGCGCGCGCGCCGATCGCGCCGGTCGCGCACCCGGCGCTGGCCGACGTCGTGCTGATCCCGTCGGCGCCGCCCGTCTCGTCGCCCGCGCGCGTCGCGTACCAGCCCGAGTGGCGCTCCATCATCGTCGACCGTCTCTGCGGCGAGGCCGTGCTGCGCGGCAGCGACATCTTCGCGCGCGGCGTCATGAGCGCGAGCAGCGGACTCAACGCCGGCGACCGCGTCAACATCTTCGTGGACCTCGACCACTCGGCGACGCGCGGCTCCGACACACTGGACCACGCGGGCCGCAAGCTCTTCATCGCCCATGGCACCACGGCGATGGCGCGCGTGGAGATCTTCCGCGCCGCCCGCGGGCTCGCGGTCACGGGCATCACGCGCGTGTGCAACGACGCGCCGCCCATGAACGCCGTACTCGAGGGCGACATCTACGTGCAGAACCTGCCGTCCACGATCGTCGCGCACGCGCTGGACCCGCAGGAGGGCGACGTGATCATCGACATGTGCGCGGCGCCCGGTGGCAAGACCTCGCACGTCGCGACGCTCATGAAGAACAAAGGCGTGCTGGTCGCGTGCGACCGCTCTAAGCGTAAGGCGCTCGAGCTCCACAAGCTCTTCACGCAGCAGCTGCCGTTCGACATCGTGACGCCGCTGAAGCTGGACTCGATGCACTCCGTGCTCCCCAAGACGGACGGACCGACGCTGAGTGTCCAGGAAGTGCTCGCGTTGGCGCTCGCCAAGACGCCGAAGGGAGCGCAGCTCCTGCAGGTCGACGGCTTCTACCCGGAGACGTTCGACAAGATCTTGCTCGACCCGCCGTGTTCGGCGCTCGGGTTGCGTCCGCGTCTTCTCCACGCGGGAGATACGGAGGACCTTGCCATTTTCGCGAAAATGCAGCGCAACTTCCTCTGGTGCGCTTCGTACCTTCTCAAGCCCGGTGGAACCTTGGTGTACTCGACCTGCACCATCAACCCGCGAGAAAACGAGCAAATGGTGCGTTACGCGCTTGACAACTTCCCGCTCAAGCTTGTGCGCCAAGACGTGTTTGTCGGCGAAACGGGCCTTCTGAACCAGGGGTTGAGCGAGGAAGAAGCTTCGCTGGTGCAACGCTTTGATCCTTCCAACGAAGAACTAGACACCATGGGGTTCTTCTGCGCCAAGTTCGTAAAGACCAGATCCATCCGGGAGGAGACTGCGGAAAGCAAGAGCGGTAGCCACACATCGTAGAGGTCGACCAAAATCCAATTTGTGTATGAACAGACCAATAGTGCCAAACGTGCGTTGGGGTCATGCGACCAGGACTCCAAGAGAACCTTACCGCAATTAGCCCTGACGGATCGGGAGATGACGCTTGATGCTCGCAGAAATGCGGTGAGCAAGGGAAGCATTTTCCGTCACCACGAGAAGCTTCGTCTTGCCTGACTGGATCTGGAACTCGGCGCCCACGAGGACGACGTCCACGCCACCGCGAACACGGCCAGCAAACTTGCATCGACCTGTCGCACTGTTCATGTTGTTGATCTCGTACACTTGGGCAAGGTTGCAGTCGGTGAGCACCGCCTGCGTGAGGACGTTCAGCTGCACAGGGACCTGCAAGAAGAAATCTGTCGTGTGGAGTGCCGATTGATCCGCCATTGAGATGCGGTGGTTGAATTCATCGAGGTTCATCTGCTGCGGGCTGAGAAATTCACCGGCGACGGGCACGAGCTCAACATCGAAGCTTTCGTCTCCGGTTACAATCTCAAGCTCCACCTGATCAAGCCGCCCGCCGAAGTCGACATGAATTTGAGCCATTGACGGAGCGCTGCCTGGGAAAATGACTGGAATCTCCGGGAACGAAACGACCTTGTTGGAAGCCTCGTCCTTTGACACCACTTTAACGCGCGGGATCGGCTGGGTGCCATGGTTTGTGAGCCATAGCTGGACCAGGTTCATGTTTGGGGAGTACATCGATTGCTGACGGAGAAACGAATACTGAATCTCGAGACCCTTTCCCGTCCCAGACGACAGCAGCTCGCGCTTCGTAGCGGCTGGAGCGGGGGTTGACATGCTCAGGTTCATCAAGTCACCTAAGAGGTTTCGATTGCTGTTGCTGCCGTCCACAGGAGCATATCCGCCACTACCACCCATGAAGTTGTTCGCGGCCACGGGATCCTTCGACGGAGCGCTCATGAAGCTCATAGGATCAAACGGGTCCAGGAGTGTTTCTGTTTGCTGCTTGGCATTTCTATCAGGGTGAGACGACTTGGTTGCCTTCCCCTTGTTGCGACGTCGTCGGCGCTCATCTTCCGATTCTTCCGATGATGCTTCTTCACTTTCTTCACTTTCTTCCTCGGAAGACTCGGCGCTCTGGGCATCCGACTCAGACTCGGATCCCGAGTACTCTTCTGAACCGCTCGCGCTACCCGCTGACGTAGCGTCCGATTCACTTTCAGATTCCGAGTCGGAGTCTTCATCCGAACCACTGTCTTCGCTGCTGTAGAAGCCACTTTCCTTCACCTTGCGCGAAGACTTGTTACCGCCACGACGGTCGTTGGAGACGTTCTCTTCACGTTCGTTATCAACAAATGACGTTTCATCGCGGAGAGTATGGTCTGGCTTTGTTTGGCGCCACGAAGGCAACGGCGCATATCCTGGGACGCTGTGGCGAACAACACTGGAAAGCGAACCCAGTGTGAAACGCGTCTTCGCTTCTTCCTCGTACCCGATCAATGGCGCCGGTTTCTTCGTCGCAAAAAGTTTGTGAGGATTCACAACGTTCGCATCCCCGGACAGAGCAGCACGAATCAGCCGAGCTCGATCACGAACATCGTAGTCAGCATCGAATTTGCACAACTCGATGACGTATTGCAAGAGCAGTTGGATGTTTCTCTTCTGAGGCTCATGTAAGCCAAGCTTGACAGCGAGGTTGAGAACCTGGAGGCGTACCTCGGTAGCTTCATCGGGGAATGTCTTGGCCACGAGACGCAAAGTCTCTGCAGCGCACACCCACCCGTTGTTTTCTTGGTGAAACTCGCCGAGCATCCACACGATAGACGCGCGCGCGGACGGGCTTGTAACACGACCGCTGACCATCATCGCAGCGAGGGATCTAACAACGCGCATTCGGTCTTTCTCCACAGTGCTCTGTTGAAGAAGCTGGCGGATGACGATGACGCTTTCGGCAACCACTTGTTCATTGTTTGAACGCACCAAACGCATCAAGCCGTTCAGACAGCGCTCAGCCACTGACGGCATCGCGTCCGCCACGCGTCCCAACGCTCTGACCGTCATGGTCACAAACGACTTGTCGACGTGACGAACATAGGCTTGGAATTCACGGAGAATGACACTCACGTTATCGTCCGTCACGAGTGCCGTGAGGATCTCGAGCTTGAGTTTACGCGCGTACGAAGGATCAGTTGCACGCACGAAAAAGTCTTGGAGGAACGGGCGGAACATGTCCGGACGCGAAATGGACATCGACGAGATCACCGTGAGGACAACGTACTGAATCTCGCGTTGGTTACGCATGATGCGCACAAGCGACTTGCCGATGAGAGTGTTCGTAGCCACGCTATGCGTACCGCAGTAGTAGTGGAGGGTAGATACAGCAAGTACGACTGCGCTGTTCCGCGACTTGAGCAATGGAATGGAGGAACGAAGCAGCAAACGATGGTCTTCGTCGAGTTCTTCGCCACTTCCGATGCCACTGGCAAGAGCGTTGCTTCGGAAGACTGAGCCAATCGACGGAATTTCTTCGCCTCTCGGGGCGCCAGCGTTACCCAAGTGAAAGGGCGATGGTCCAGCGCCGTTCTTGTTGTTGCGAGCGCCAGAGTCCGAATCTCCTTCGTCATCTGAGTAGAATCCACGTCGAGCCTTTCGTTTCGGGAACAGGGCCTTGATGTCCTTCCCACGTGTCGCGTCTTCCACGTTGATCACTTCCGGCGTCTGAAACTGCTCCCGGCAGTAGCGAATGAGCACGTTGATCGTCACGACTTGGCCCCACTCTTCAATGTCGGCCAACAAGTGGCAGATCTTGCGGAACGGACGGTGCAGCAAGTCCAACCGGTCCGGGCACACCTCGTTGAGCGCCTGCATCGCGCTGCCCAGCACCATCGTCGACGCGTCGTGGAGCAGCTTGCCGATGATCTCCGCGAGCACGTCCTTCTGGTCCGCGTCCACGGCGTACACCTTGCTGATCGCGTTCGCGGCGCACTTGCGCACGTACGGCGACGAGTCGGCCGCGCACTTGCGGATCGCGATGAGCTGGATCTGGAGGATGTCGCGCACGCGAATGCTGGTCATGACGCGCAGCGCGAGCGCGCGGATGAGCTGGTTCGCGTCCGCGAGGTCCTTCTGGAAGCTGTTGATCGAGAGCAGCGCGAGCTCGCGGCACTGCGCGTTCGCGTCGGCGTAGTGCACGAGGTACATGTACACGAGCTTCTTGACCTCGACCGACGCGACGATCACGTTCTTGACCACGTCCGCGAAGAACATGGACACGTCCTCGCCCTTGCTGATCGACGCGAGCAGCGCCTTCATGGCCTCGAGCTTCTCCGAGTGACCCGCGACGCCCAGCTTGTTGTCCAGCAGCTTGCGGATGCGGTCGAGGTTCATGCTCTCCTCGAAGAAGTGGGCGTCGCCCGAGATCCCGCGCATCGCCATCTTGGTCTACCGGTAAACGTACGCGCGCCGCTCCCTCGTACACTCGCGCCACCGAAGATCAGCTGGGGATTTCGTGGTTTCCCCTCGAAGACGCTTTTTCCCCCGCCGGGGCAAGTCGATCGGGAATGATGGTACGGTCACAATCCTCGGAAAGATACCGGTTCCAATTGACGGCGGTACTGTATTTAACCGTCCTAGAATAGGCGCCAGTTCGGTTACATCTAGGCGACGCCCAGTGACACCACCCGCCAACAGATCGCATTTCCAGCAACCCGCGCCGACGGAATCTTTCTCTTCTGGATCCATCATGGCTCGCCCGACTGCCGCCGCGACGTTCGTCGCTACCTCGGCGGTCTTCGCGCCGTTCCGCAACGTCAAGGTCTCGTCCTCGCTGGCGACCGAGGGCGCCCAGTACATCGGCACGCACAACGGCTCGTTCCACTGCGACGAGGCGCTCGCGGTCTCCATGCTCAAGCTGCTGCCGGCGTTCGCGGCGCACGACATCGTGCGCACGCGCGATGAGGCCAAGCTCGCGCTCTGCGACGCGGTCGTGGACGTGGGAGGTGTGTACGACCCGGCCGCGAAGCGCTTCGACCACCACCAGAAGACGTTTGAGACGACATTTGACGGCTTCAAGACGCGCCTCTCGAGCGCCGGCATCGTGTACAAGCACTACGGCCGCGACATCATCCAGCAGCTCGCCGGCGACAAGCAGCTCGACGACGCGACGCTCGACATGCTCCACAAGAAGACCTACAAGAACTTCATCGAGCACATTGACGGCATCGACAACGGCGTCGAGGTGGCCGCCGCGCCGTTCAACTACTCGGTGACCACCACGCTCAGCGCGCGCGTGGGCCACCTCAACCCGAGCTGGAACGAAGACCAGAGCGAGGGCCGTGTGAACGAGCAGTTCCAGCAGGCCATGTACCTGACCATCACGGAGTTCGCCGACAACGTGCTGTCGCTGCTCAACTCGTGGCTGCCCGGGCGCTCGATCGTCGAGGAGGCGATCAAGGCCCGCTTCCAGACGCACCCGTCGGGCGAGATCGTGTACCTGCCCAACTACTGCCCGTGGAAGTCGCACCTGTACGACATCGAAAAGGAGCTGCTTATCGACGGCCAGATCAAGTTTGTGCTGTACAACGACACCACGGGCAACATGGTGCGCGTCCAGGCGATTAACACGGAGGGCAGCGCGTTTGCGCTGCGTCTCGGCCTTCTCCCGGCGTGGCGCGGCGTGCGCGACAGCGAGCTGTCGGCCATCGCGGGCATTGAAGGCTGCACGTTCGTCCACGCCGCGGGCTTCATCGGTGGCAACAAGACCTTCGAGGGCGCGCTGAAGATGGCGGCCGAGTCGCTCAAGGCGCAGGAGTCCTCGTAGATACGGCTCGGCCTCTCGGAAAGTTTGTTTGCAATACCTCATAGCATACCTGGAGTTCCTTTTTCTCTGTCTGCTGCCATCGCTCTCTAGCGCATTTGGCCAACACATGCCACTGGAAAGTCCAGGGTCTCACGGCCCGGTCCCCGCTGCCCACACTGCCAGTCGTGCCATGATGCACTCCAGGGCAACTCTCAGGCAGAACAACAAAGGAGCCCGCACGGTGGACTAATGGCGTCTGGACTGCTTGGCATAGATTGTGAGGATCGAGATGACGCGGCGCACGGTGCGGCCAATCGGTAAACACCCCGATTCGACGCTATCGAGCCGGAACCGATGTGGCTCCACTTGAAGCACAGCTCCGACCTCGATTCAGAACTGTAGCCATCAAGAACATTCCCGGGTGATCGAGATTGTTGGGAGCAGCGATTGGTGAGCACATTCCAGCATCGGAGTGGAGCACCGAAAGCCCATAGTGGCGGATATCAGAGCGTGCGGCGTGGCAAGTGTGTGTACATACAGTACAGAGTGCGCACCCAGCACCGATGTTACGCTTGCATGGGACACACCGCGGCAGGCTCCAGAGCCTTTACGTGTGTCCAACGGAGAGCGGAGGTGGCACGCGGCCACGGGCACCAGGGCGATGTGTCCTTTCCGCGCCTCTTCACTCATGGCATCAAGATGTGGCACACAAGAGCATCGTCTGAGAGGGGGCAAGGCAGAACGGGAAACGTGCCATGGAGATCACGATGCACTGTAGAGATGCCAGTCATGGCAGCCCTTTGTCTTCCTCGAAGTGGCGGCGCTCCGGATATTGGAGGCTGAGCAAGACCCTGTTGGATACGATGGTCATCAGCGCAACGGATTAGAGAGGTGAACTGGCCCTCGTGAAAGCCACACATCCAGCCCTGATTGGTCAGAAGCGGGGCTGCGGAGTCAACGATTGGCCTACAACGTGGTAACCCTATCCGTCGACCGTAGATGTCCAGCGTTCCAGCTGGTCGACGCCATCTGGCCGCGCTCCGACCATGTGCGGGGCACGTTCTCCATCAATCTTGGCGATGGCTCGGTTCATGACACACGAACCGGCGGTCGCCATCTGGTACGGGAGAAGACCTGCAATGCGCCGACCGCCCCGACTCTTCCGCGCGGGAGAAGCAGCGCGCGACCGGAAAATCCAGCGTCCAGTGCAATGTCCGGTCGTGCCCAATTTCCCTCGCCGCCCGCATCCAGCAGCAGGAGCGTCCGGAGTCCAGTGTCCAGAGCTCCGCGTTCCCATCGAGATTCTCCATTTCCTTCTCTCTCTCTCCGGTCGTTAGCAAATAAATGAAGACCGCGCTCTACCTCGCGCTGTGCGGCGCCGCGCTTGGCGCGACGCGCGCGAACGCCGAAGCCTTCGCTGACGCCGACAAGGCGCTCTGGATCGACCGCCACAACTACTTCCGGATGTCGGCGCTGCCCTTCTCGGCGGGCAACATGCTGCGCATGAAGTGGAGCGACGACCTCGCGACGCAGGCGCAGGCGGACGCCACGGCCTGCGCGGCCAAGAGCGCCGGCGGCGTCAACGCCGCGGTCGTGGCCGCCTCGGGCAGCGCCGTGGACGCCGCGATCCAGGTCTGGGTCGTGGACGCCGCCATGGGCGTGTTCCCCAAGCTCACGGCGCCCAAGGCCGCCGGAGAACCCGTCGGCACGGGCAACTACAACTCGTACTCGCAGGTCGTGTGGGCTTCGACCAACCAGGTGGGCTGCGCCAAGGCCGCGTGCGGCGCGCAGGTCGGCGTCGCGTGTCGGTACGCGCCCGCGGGCAACGACGGCTCGTCGCCCTGGTACGTCCACGCCGCCACGGGCACGGCGTGTCCCGACGGACTCGTGAGCAAGGTCGGCTTGTGCGTCACCTCGGTCGACGACCCGGCGTACAACGACATCGCGGCGATCCCCGCGGGCCAGCAGTCGTACGAGGTGTTCAAGGACTTTATCCCCAACATGCAGAAGGCGCTCAAGGGCGAGGCCGTGGCGCCGGCGGCGGCCCCGGCCTCGGCGGCTGCGGCCCCCGCTGCCTCGGCCTCGGCGGATGCCAAGGCTGCGGCCACGCCGGCGGCGCCTGCTGCGGATGGCGCGTCGGCGGCCCCGGCGGCCACGCCGGCTCCTGGTGCTTCAGTGGCCCCGGCGGCTCCGGCGGCCTCGACGGCGCCTGGCGCTTCGACGGCTCCGGTGGCGACGGATGCGAAGACCTCGACTGCTCCGGCTGCCAGCAGCACGCCTGCCACGGGTGGCGCGACGACCGATGCGACTCCGGAGCCTGTGGTGACCAAGATCGTGGACGGAAAGGTGCTGGTGCGTGTGAAGAAGACCCCGGCGCCTGCCGCAGGCGCTGGCTCCGCTGCCGGCGCTGCCACGACTGATGCCACGTCGACGCCCAGCGTGGCCCCGACGGATGCCAGCGCGACCCCGGAGCCCGTGGTGACCAAGGTCGTGAACGGCCAGGTGCTGGTCCGCGTGAAGAAGACGACGGCGCCGGCGGCTGGCGCTGGCTCGGCTGCTGGTGCCGCCACCGGTCCCTCGGTGGGTGATGTCACCCCCGCGCCCGAGCCGTCGGTGACCAAGGTGGTGGACGGCAAGGTCTTCGTGCGCGTCCCCAAGGGACAGAACACGGTCAGCAACGATGTTGTCGGGACGGTCAAGCCCTCGGACAGTACGGGCACGTCGTTCACGAACCAGGCGACGACGGCGCCGGCGGGTGCTGCGGCCACCACGCCCGCAGCCGCTGCCTCGACGGCGACGACGGCTCCGGCCGCCGCGTCGGCTGCGGGTGCGTCGGCCACTGGGGCCAACAACAAGTCGGGCGGTGTCGAGCAGGCCGCTGGTTTCTCGGCCGCCGGCGTGGCCGGTGTGATCGTGATTGGCTGTGTCGCCGTCGCGGGTATCGCCGTGTTCGTGAGCTACCGCAAGAACCAGAAGCGACAGCGCGACATCATGCAGAACGGCGGCATCCACGTGCTGTAGACGAAGACGTCGCCTTCCGCCCACCCTTTCAACGTGAAGACCGGCACAAGCGTAAGATCAAGATCGGCGAACGTAGTTCACTTCATTTTATTTTTTGCTTTCCCCCACCACCATTTTCAAGCGAGGCGCGTGTGTTGTATTTCGCTGGCGTAGCGTAGTAGAGATAACTGCAATGAGAACCTCCATTCGGGAGAGGCATGATCGTTTCACCGGCATTTCGCATTTCGGTTCTTTCGATTCCAATCAAGTGGAGGGTCTCACACAGAATCGAAAGCCCAAGAGGCAATCGCAGGCAGACAGACAGACCTTTGCCCCTCACACATGGGTTGAAGTCCTGATCATACCGGTATCTCATCGGTTTTACGCCGAAGAATTGTCTGTCCACCGTTTCCGCACCATCATGGCGACATGCAACCGGTCCCTTGGCGGCGACGACGGCGCCGACGTGCTCAGCTCCATCGAGACGCTGCTACGCAGCGCCGACGCCCCTCAAGACGGAGATGAGCGCGCGGACGAGCTGGCGGCGCCCGAAAAGTCCGGGAAGAAGCACTCTGGACCGCGCAAGCGCCGCCCCAAGAAGAAAGCCACCCCAAGCAGCGCGCAGATCGCGCCCGGGCCGTCGACGACGCCCCTGCCGCCGCCGCCGCCGCCCGTGGCACTACGCGTCGGCACGGATAGCGCTGTGGCCTGCCATGGTGACGATGAGGACCGTGCGGCGCGGCTCAAGGCGGCGCTGCGCGCGTCCGCCGCGCCGTTTGTGCCCGTGTCGCCGCCGGCGCCGCTCGTGCTCGAGCCGCCAACGCCGTTTGCGGACCTCACGCTCACTCACCTCACGACCTCGCCGCCGCTCGCGTACGGCGCCTCATCACCGGTCACGTACGCGTACCCACTCCCGTTCGCGCTGCGCCCTCCGCCGCTGTTCATGGCCGCGAGCGAGGCCGAGCAGCAGCAGCGCGACCGCGCGTACTGGACGCAGTTTGTGATCGACGCGGCCGAGAAGGAGCGCGCGCGGCGGCTGAGCGTGCTGCGGCAGATGCAGCGCGACGAGGAAGAGGAGATCCAGCGCCGCCGCGCGTGGGCAATCGCGGCGATCGAGCAGGAGCAGCAGGCGATGATGCGCGAGATGTTTCTGGACAATATGAAGAACACGCAGTGGTTCCAGAGCACGATCACGCGGCTCGACCACGACTACGAGGTCGTGTGCCCCAACAGTTGGTTCGGCTGCACGTTCAGCTGCATGCTCAAGGACCTCGAGGCCCACGTGGAGCGCTGCGTGTTCCGCCAGGTGCCCGACACGCTCGACCAAGTGGGCGACGAGACCGTGGCGATGGACCTGTACACGTACGACGTCGTGTGCCCGAACGCAATGCTCGGCTGCAGCGCCATCTTCCCACGGGAAGAGCTCGCCACGCACCTCGCGAGCTGTCCGGTGTCGGCGATGACGCGCGAGCAGGAGTGGCAGGAGCGCCAGGAGTGGCAGCAGAACGTGATCGAGATGACCGAGGAAGAGCGCCAACGCCGCATGGACGAGCACCGCGGCCAAGAAGACCGTTTCTCGTTCAGCCACTTGCAGCGACTCTACGAGGAACAGACCGCGATGATGCACGTCGTGCTCCACGACGAGATCGTTGGCTTTGCGGAGCAGAGCCAGGCCGACGCCGAACGGATCCGTCCCGCGATCGAGCTTGCAATCGCTCGCATCCAGCGAGTCGTGCAAGACATTTGGGGGCCCGACGCACGAGTCGAGGCCTACGGATCTTTTGCCACGCAGCTTCATGGTGGTCACAGCGACGTCGATGTTGTGGTCTTTGGTGCGACCGGCACAGAACAAGTGACCGATGGAGTAGAAGCTCAAGCGAACAAGCACATGACGAGCCAGGAGTGTGTGAGCACGCTAGCAGCCCACCTATCGACGGTGTCGACAGGGTCGTACGAGTCCATCAGCGCCATTACTCGGGCATCCATTCCCCTCGTCAAAGCCCTCGTGGTAGTTGAGATCGAGGTCAGCGAGAACTCGCGTGGTTTGCACAAGATCCCGTTCGACATCACCTTTGACGACCCGAGAGACTCGATCCACAATGGCGTGGCAAGTGCAAGTCTGTTGCAGACGCTGCTGCTCGAGTTCTACGGCCTTCGGGAGCTGACTCTTGTGCTCAAACACTTCTTGGCGACGCGGGGACTGAACGACCCTTACGTCGGCGGATTGTCATCGTATGGACTAGTGCTGATGATCCTGTTCATTTTGCGTGAACAAGGCGCTTTACTCAAACTGCCGAAGAGCGCGATGGCCAACGAATGTGCAACGCACGAAGCTCAACCTAATGACGCAACAGTGGTAGTTCTGTCTCGATTCGCGGCACAGAAGCTGAAGGGCGTGACGGTTGCCAAGGAGATTATCCGCCAGGCTCGAGTGAAGCAAAGCGTACTCATGGCGTCTGCAATGAAGGAGCCCAAATCAAGCGAGCGGAAGAACGGTGCAGCAGCGTGGGAAGTTTTGATGCAGGATTCACCGACGCCGCCACAGCCATCGAGCGTCCGGTCGCCACTGCACAAATCGCGCTCGTCGGAGCCGTTCCTGCTGGGGAAGCTGTTGATGGATTTCTTGCACTGGTACGGCACAGACTTTCGTCACACATTCGACCAGGTCACTGTTCTCTCGACTGGAGATCCAGGAAGCACGAGCCCCGACATGGCGACCGCGTCGTCGTTCTCCACGAGCCCGCGACCTCACTCGGCGAACACCTCGCCGACATTCCATCCAAGTCTCCATGAAGCGTCACTCATGATCCAAGATCCGTTGCAAAGCGAGAACAACGTTGGCAAGACGTGCTATCGCATCAGCCAAGTACTTCGTGACTTTTCGGACTTTTTGAGCGTGCTGACCGCGCTCATTGTGCGCGGTAGCGTGATGGTAACAAGCACGCCATCGATTCCAGGAATCGAGAAGGTCGCGAACGGCAAACGAGCACGTTCTTCGAGTTCGCAGCGGATACTCAGTTCCGTTTTCCAGATGAAGCAAGCGCCTACGATCTCACCTTCGCCTGCCCGCGCTCCATCTACGTCCTAACCTATAAGCAGGACTCACAGCCGGCCATGCTGTTCTCGAACTTTGCTTTGTGAATCCACACGAACAATGCGCGGATGAGCGTCGACTTCGTAGCCACAAACGTGTGCGCTGGCGGCAACGACTTCTATTCCGCCAAAAATACCGCCGTGCATTGAAGAGCGGGGAGGCACTGCGGTCATCGTGATTCGTTTTTTGTCCCGCTGGCCGTGCCGTTTGGTGTACTGGGTGGGTGACCTGGACGTATTGTTGTAAATCAAGTCGCGTAAATGGGATTCCAACCTGTGAGGGCGAGTATGTCTCGGAGCATCTACGCGGCGACGGCTGCAGTTGCGTGGGCACTCCATCGGTCTCGAGGGCCCGTCCAAATGACGCAGTGTAACCTAAGTGGGGTCGACCAGTGCGCGCGAGAGCACGCGAGGCAAACCACGGCTCCACGGTCAGTGAGGGCGCTACGGTCTCGCCGAGAGTGCTGCCGCGTTATTCGCACGCGATGGATAAGTACGGCGCGCACACAGGGCCAGTGAGCGCCAAGCTGGCTGTGCGTGCGCGCTTGGTTTCCTTCGGCCGTGATCGCATCAGCGGCGCCGCACAGCAAGCGATACCAGTGCTGGATGAACCGATTTCGTGCTTAGGGCATCTCGACGGACCTCTTGTCGCCGAAGGTCACGCTGACCATCTCATAGACCGCAATCATTGTACTAGAGCCGGCAGCGCTCCTTGCGTTGACTGGTTCTGTCCGTGGCGAACTCTGCGCGCGGCTTGGTTCGGGGCTCTAGCGCCCCGCCCCGCCCGCCACCCCACGTTGCCACTCTCCCCCCACGACGGCAACGTCCGCAACACAAAGCTCGTCCACAGCACACTGACGCTCTCCTCCCGCAGCGGCACCAGGCAGCCTCGACGCGCGGTCTCGACGGCGTCGGCGCCGGTTTGCTGTGCTCAAAACACGCACTGTGGAGAGAACGAATGGCATCTCCCAAACGGTTTTCTTCCATGGCTACAGGATCCATTTAATTTCACAGGTCTCTTGTTTCACAGGTCTCTTGTGACCGAAAGGTTGAAATCAGTGTCTCTATCTAATGCGGGGTATGGATTATAACAAGTTGGGTAGCAGCAAAGGAAACCCCGACATTGCGGGAAGCGACCCAAAACATGATGCACGGCAAGAAGAGTAAAAGGTCATGCGGCCGATCTTCCGGTCACGTTTTTTTTGCTGTTTCCAGCGCACTTCTAACAAACTAACTAGCGACGACGGCAGCGGGGAAAGGCGAAATGACAAAGCGAGGGGCTAGGCGTGGCGCGCCCAATAAATAGAGCCATGGAGAGTGGCGCGGTCAGTGGACCGGCTGGTACACGGGCTGCAGGTGGAGTCCGATGAGCGAGGCCGCAGCAAGGATCTCAATGTCCTTGAACTTGTTGACGGCGCTGGCCGCGTGGTCGGCAGCCGCGGGGCTCGCGAGGTGGTGCACGAGCGCGTTGCGCAGCTCCTGGCTCAGCTGCGTGGCCGTGGACGTGCGCGACGCCCCCGGGACGATGGCACTCGCGGCGATGTCCTCGTCCGTCTTCTTGCCGCTGCGCTTGCGCGCGGGCACGGCCGTCTTCTTCTTCTTGGGCGCCACATCTTCGGCCGCCGCCGGAGATGCCTGCATCTCGTGCCACGAGCGCTTGAGCGACGCCACGCGCGCGTCCACAGCGCCGTCGTCCATCGCACGGTCGGACGTGCACGGCGACGACGGCGGCGAGTGCGACGCGAGCGGCTGGTCGTCCTGATCGTCGTCGTCCTCGGCCTCCTTCTGGGCGATGAGGTGCTGCAGGTTCGCCGGCACATCGAGCTTGTTGCCGCGCGGGCCGCCGCGGCCTGTCGACAAAAAGTTCTTGACCTCGACGCCCGACTGGCGCAGCACGGGCTGCCAGAGGCGCTTGCGCGCGTTCGTGAACCAGTTCGAGAGCTGCTTCACCTCGATGCCGGCCTCGATCGCGAGCTCCTCCTTCTCCTCCTCGCTCGGGTACGGGTGCGCAAAGTGCTCGGGCGAAAACATCCAGGCCTTGAGCACGTTCTTGGCCTCGGCGTTAAGCGTGCCGCGGCGCGTGCCCTTCTTGCGCTTCTTGCCGTGGGCATCCAGGTCGCCGGCGGCCGAGGCCGCCGAGAGCGCGCCGGTCGGCTTCTTCTTCTCGAGCGGTGACGTCTCCGGGCACACGGGCACGCCCGGGAGGTAGTGCGGGCTCTCGCAGTGCGGCATCGACAGGTACAGCGCCTGGTGGTGGCGGTGGTGCTGGTTCATCGCGACGTTCTCGCTGTTGTTCACGCTGGGCTCGTACGCGCGGCCGTTCGAGAGCAGCGGCAGACGGAGGTCACCGCGGCGGTGCGAGATGGCAAACTGGAGCCCGGGGAGCTTCGAGGCCGCGCTGACGGACGCGGATGACGTCGAGGGGGAGCGCGCGGCAGTGGCGCGCGCGTCATCACCGAGCGAGTCGGTGGACGTGGCCGGCGACGCGCAAGGTGAGCGCGCGGCGGTATACATGGCCGTCGCGTAGAGCGGCGAGCCCGAGTGGAGCGCCATATCGGAAGATGGGGAGTTGGCGGCGGCAGGAACAATCGCGAAATGAGCGAGCTCGGGTTTTGATGGGCGTCGTCGGTGTTGGGACGTGGCGTCGACTGGGACAAGCGCAGCAGCTGGTTTCTCCCACTCTGTGTGAGAGGCCCGCGAGAGTGGGTGGGTTGATGGACGGGGAGGACGATCGAGTCGCTTGGCGTCGAATCGCGGAATGCCAATGCGCGCAGTTGATAGGCAAACGGGGGAAAAGCGCAACGGCTTTCGGCGGCGGGGGAGTGTCAAAGCAGCTCTTAGACTGGCGGTGGAGGTGAGGGAGAGAGCTGAAGGGGCGCGCGTGTGCAGCGGGCGCGGCGAGTCAGCGCGGTGTGGGGGCGCGAAGAGGCGCTTTCCTCACGAGCGGCGGGTCTGCGTGAGTCGCGTGAGGGAGCTTCGAGGACTGGCGCTGCTCGGGGGCACATACAGTGAGTATGGCACCGGGATTTTTCCAGGTCCATACAACCCACTGGCACGGCTCATCAAAGGGGCGGGTTGGGGGGGGGGCCCACACAACCCCCGGAGGGCGGCTCTTGGATGAAAGGCGAAGAAAACAAAAACCAGAAACGGATGGTGAAAACTTCGCTGACTGACGTGCCTCTACCCACGCACGAAAGATATTTTGCACTGAAACGTTCGCCGTTAGCTAACCATTCGTGGAAAGATTCGCGCACGGAGAAGGGTGTCAGGGCGCATGTTGAAGCGACGCGGTGATGGTTATCAAAAGACCGTCGCGTAACATGGAAGGTTCGCTCGCTCGCCTCTGTGGGTTCTGTCGCCATAGAAGAGAGAGAAAGAAAGCTGCCACCCAAGGTGAAGAAAGAAGAAAAAGAGAAGGAACCGCGCGCTCGCTGCTGCGCGACGGAAGCGACGCGCGTCGTTCCTTCGAGATTTTCCGTCACTAGGCAGGAGTTTCATCGTATGCAGGGTGGGTGCTGTTTTGAAACGCATCAATACAATGCACTGCGGTGCTGCGTGGGGCTGTGGAGCTGCGACCTGGTTGAACCGACTCGTGGGCGGGCGGTGTGCACGCTGGTCCATCACGCGGCGACTTGTCGCGGGCCGCAGCTAAGCGGCTGTTCGGAATGATGCGGATAAGAGCCGCGCACTTCCTTCCAGCACCGCCACGAGAAACGCCTGAGTCCCTCCATACACACATGTACGGCCCCTAGAGAAGCGCGCGGCTCAGTGGAGCTTTCCAGCTCGGAATGGGATGGCGTGTGGTGACGCTTGGAGAGCTCCCGCGTACCTAGTGACGCGGCGCAGCAGCCGTCTGAATCCATTTGCGCTGCAGCAACTCCAGAGAGCGCGTAGAGGCCAGCGAGCTCATCAGGGCAACGCATGCGGAGACTCCCGGCGCCTCTTGCAGCGCGAAACGCCTTTCAACGGCATTCTTGTCGTCGGGAGGTTGAAGCTAATAAAGCACATGTACTGAAGTACAGTACGGTAGTCTAGTCGCTAGTGAATATGCTCCTAAGTACGCAGTCGTACTTATGGTAAGGCCGCCATCCTCACTTAGGATGGTGTATAAACTAATGTGGTCAACACTACGTCATGCACCCCACACAACGCACGGTCGTCCCTCGTTCAACCAGCGTCGTGCCTCCGTCTCCTCTCGTCCGCTGTTTTGACGGTGACGAGCTCAGATCCGCTCACGTCGCCGTCGTAGACAAACAAAGAGAGAGAGAGAGGATGCAGCGCTCGTCCCGTGCCGTGTTGCGCCAGGCCACCCGCGCCGCGCGTGCCGCCGCGCCCAAGGCCTCGGCCGCCGCCGCCTCCTCGCGCCTCTCGCTCGCGCGCGCCGTTGCCTCGCCCGCGCTGACCCGCGCCGCGCAGTTCCCCGCCGGTGCGTCGCTCCGCCAGACCGTCCGCGCGTTCTCGTCCTCGGGCGCCCCCGTGGACGTGCCCGTGCCGTCCATGGGCGACTCGATCTCGGAGGGCACGGTCGTCGAGTGGCTCAAGAACCCGGGCGACGCGATCGCCGCCGACGACGTCGTGGTCGTGCTCGAGACCGACAAGGTCAGCGTCGACGTGCGCGCGCCGTTCGCCGGTACGCTCGCCAAGCAGCTCGCGGCCATCGACGACAGCGTGCTGGTCGGCGCCCCGCTGTTCCAGGTGATCCAGGGCGACGCTCCGGCTGCCGCGGCTGATGCTCCTTCGACGTCGAAGTCGTCGGAGCCCGAGGCCGCGGCTGCTCCGGCGTCCGTGCCGGCTGCCGTCGATGGTGAGGCCGAGACCGTCGTCGTGCCGTCCATGGGCGACTCGATCTCGGAGGGCACGATCGTGTCGTGGCTCAAGAGCGTCGGTGACAACGTCGCCTCGGACGACGTTGTGGTCGTGATCGAGACCGACAAGGTCAGCGTCGACGTGCGCGCGCCCAAGTCGGGTGTCATCCAGGAGGTGCTCGCGAACGTGGACGAGGTCGTCGCCATCGGTGCCCCGCTCTTCAAGATGGTCGCGGGCGCTGCCCCCGCCGCCTCTCCGGCCGCACCCGCGGTGGCGGCGGCTCCGACGCCCGCTGCTGCCCCGAAGGCCGCCGAGTCGGCACCGGCCAAGGCCGCTGCTCCAAGTCCCGCGGCCTCGTCGACGATCATCAACCCGCTCGCGTTCAATGCCGACCGCGTCGTGCGTCGCGAGAAGATGAGCCGCATGCGCCTCCGCACGGCCGAGCGCCTCAAGGAGTCGCAGAACACCACCGCGAGCCTCACGACGTTCCAGGAGCTCGACATGACCAACATCATGAACCTCCGCAAGACCTACAAGGACGACTTCGAGAAGAAGCACGGCGTCAAGCTCGGCTTCATGTCGGCGTTCATCAAGGCCTCGGCCTCGGCGCTGCTCGAGGTGCCTGGCGTGAACGCCATGATCGACGACGCCCGCCAGGAGATCGTGTACCGCGACTTCGTCGACATGAGCGTCGCCGTGTCGACTCCGAAGGGTCTCGTCACGCCCGTGATCCAGAACACCGAGTCCATGGGCTTTGCCGACATCGAGAAGAAGCTCGCGGAGCTCGCTGAGAAGGCCCGCGCGGGCAAGCTCACGCTCGAGGAGATGACCGGCGGCAACTTCACGATCTCGAACGGCGGCGTGTTCGGCTCGCTCATGGGCACTCCGATCATCAACCTGCCGCAGACCGCGATTCTCGGCATGCACGCCACCAAGATGCGCCCGGTGGTCCACAACGGCCAGGTCGTCGCGCGCCCGATGATGTACCTCGCGCTCACGTACGACCACCGCCTCGTCGACGGCCGGGAAGCCGTGACGGCGCTCAAGGCGATCGCCGACAAGGTCGAGAACCCGGAGCGTCTGCTCTTGGACTTGTAGATCCATGTCCCGTCGACCAAACGAGAAAGCAAGAGAGCAAAGCAAGCACCACTGACCAGGGTTGATGAAAGCGCGTGTTTTGATAGATTCTGTGAGGACGACAGCTGCTGACTCTGACCCTTCAATACAACAAGGAATACCGATCTGATTGATTTCACTAGCCTGACACTCGTTTTACCTGGCAGGCTAGTGATGCCCCCACCCGGTGAGCATGAAACGATCGAAAGACACAACAAAGCTGACAACTAGTTGTCGAAAGATAAGACTTTCATTCTCCCACAGGAAACTAACTCCTTAAGATGGTGGTGTGCGGCAATGCAAACACACAGAAGCAAGCAATGCTAGATGCTCTTTTGGTGACCAAAGAGACACAAGTTTACTCGGCCTTCGAGGCGGCGTAAGCCTTCTTCTGGGCCACGCGGGACTTGCGCTGCGAGAGCGTGCGCTTGGCCTGCTTCTTGTACTTCTTGTCGAAGGTGTGCTCCTTCTTCTCGGCCGGCGACGGGTCCTCGCGGATGGCCTCGTGGACCTTCTCGACGAGCTCCTCGATGTCGTCACCCGAGATGCCGGCGGCCGTGTACTTGGCGTAGTGCGACGCAAGCATGTCCGGGTCGTCCTCCTCGAGCTCCTTCATGTGGTCACCGACGTGGACACCCATGATGCGGTCGCGGTGGACCTCGGCATCGTACGACTTGTCGTCACGGTTGTAGCCCGGGAAGCGCTTCTCCGTGTGCGGGATGTCGAGACCAGCGTCGGCGGCACCCTTGAGCGCGCCGAACACACGGTGGCCCGTGGTGGTCGTGCGGATACCGACATCGAGGTACGCGCGGAACGGGCGCTTCTCGTCGGCGACCTCCTCCACGTAGTACGTGCGGCCGTTGGCCTCGGTCTTGACGATCTCGCCCGTGACCTCGGTGTTGCCCTCGTAGTCCTCGTCCAGGCCGAGCTTCTGGAGCACACGGCGGCCGACAAGGAGACCCGTCGCGTAGGCGGCGGTGTAGTTCTTGAGGCCGATGGTGTAGCCGTAGCGCGGGAGCTCGCTCGAGTAGGCCGAGGCGATGATCTTGTCGCCGTCGATCTCGGCGTACGCGATCTGGCAGATCACCTGCTTGTTGGTGATGCGCACGACAAGGCGGTACTTGGGCGAGTTGTACTTGTTCTTGTCCTGCGCGATGAGGCGCTTACGGGCGCGGTAGTCCGTCTTGCCCTCGCGGCGGCGACGGAACTTCACCTGGAAGCGCTTGAAGTAAGCCTTGTTCTTGCTGACCTTGACGAAGACCATGGTTCCTGAGGAGATGTTTCGGGAGTGCTTTTTCGCCCACGGAGCTTTTCGCCCCACCGCACACTTGGAGCTCCCCACAGCCATTTGACTGGCGCTCCAGCCACCACCCAATCACCCATGTACAGGACCGGCCGCGGCTGGTCTTATCACCCAGTTTGGGTTTTACTACTGCACTGCTTCCCTCACAGAGGATCGTACCCGTTAGTAGAGGTTTTGGATTATACCCAATCATGTTTGCTTTTTTGAAATGGAAGGAATTTGATTCGCCGTTAAATCGAATTTAGGGTATTGGGGAAGATGACTGGTGCGAAGCGCAGGGGTGGGTTCTGTTGGTGAGCGGGTCGGCCGATGGCGTGAAGCTCCCATTCCCAAGGCACTTTGTTTGGCGTTTTACCTAGAGCAACAATGGTGCGTGGACTAGGCCGACAACGGTGGCGATGGCGGTGATGGCGTGGCAGCGAGGACGAGCGCGTGGCACAGCATGGCGGTCGGCGTGGCGTTAGGCGTGTGCGTATGTCGGACGTGACCGAATACGACTGACAACTTGGCCGATCGAATCGAGCGCGACCGACCCGGGCTCCTCGATCGCGACAGTCGCACAGAGAGGGCGTCCCACAGAGATGGATGGGCTCGTGCGCGCTAGCTACGGTCCATCGAGGGGCGCGCTCAATGGCTTCAACGGCCGTGAACGTACGCACACACACACACACGCTCACGATCGTGCCGCGTGTGTCGCGTTACCTGCTCTTTGCCGCGTCACCACACCACGTGCCCTCGATTCGCTTGTCGACCAAACAGTCGATTCTGACGCTGCTGTGTGTGTCTCTCGTTCCGAACAGACTTTCTCCCGATTCGTTCAGATTGGCCGCGTTGCCCTGATCAACTACGGCCCGGACTCGGGCAAGATCGCCACGATCATCGACGTCGTTGACGAGAACAAGGTTCTCGTTGACGGTCCGTTCTCGGTCACGGGCGTGAACCGCCAGGTGATCTCGTTCAAGCGCCTCGCGCTGACGGACCTGACCGTCAAGGTGCCGCTCCAGGCCCGCGAGAAGACCCTCAAGAAGGCGCTCGCCGCCGAGGGCACGGTCGAGAAGTGGAACTCGACCACCTGGGCCAAGAAGATCGCCAACAAGAAGACCCGTGCTTCGCTCAACGACTTTGACCGCTTCAAGCTCATGATTGCCCGCAAGCAGAAGTCGGCCCTCGTCAAGAAGGCTGTCGCTGCCGCGCGCAAGGCCTAAGTTAGCGGACACATCGATTTCGGGGAATACAACATCACGGTGCCTTTGAACCAGTCGCAACTCGCTCGTGCGCCTCGGGTTTCTTGGGATTACGGAAGCGCTTCTCGGCCGCGCCCCGCGACGCCCGCGGACAGGACGAGACATGGCGTCTTTTGCTTTCTCTAAAGGGACCTGCTCGAGGGAGAAAATGAATCGGATTTCGAGCTCTACTCACCCGTCAGGTCGTTGTTTGTCGTTGTCGTACTTGTTCAGATCTGCCTGTGTCGTGTCCTACGTGCAGGCTGTGTCCAGTTGAAGTGCGCAACTGTGCTCAACTCCTTGGTTGAACGGCATGTCATGTGACGAGGCTAGAATTGCCTGATTCTCTAAACTTGGACCGGAGGGTGTGAACTCATGGAGCCATAGAGCGAACGCTTGATGATGTAGGCCGATTTTGACAGTCAGTCGCACAAACGCAAGTTTCCTGGTCATCCCGACGCAACCAACGTCAGCTGTGAATCCTCTCATGTACCGAAGATGACCGGCAGCACCGACAGCGGCTTGGTCCGTTGGCCTTAGTGCTCCGCCAGCATGAAGCGTCCCTCCACGCCCGGAGAACCCTCCCTACCTGTCAACACCCAGCAACTTGAGCAAGGATACCTTTCTAGACACTCATAGATCTGTCCCGAAGCCCGACGAAGAGAGGCGAACGACGGGGGTGGATCCTTTCCTCACCCGACCGGATACTGCGGATCTGAAATTAGCTGGCTACTCAGTAGAAAAATGACAAAAAGTCCGATAAGAGACTTCCGATTGCGCGCCGTGGAGCTCATCGCAGTAGACAAGTTGACACGGCAAGACTATGACACCACCCGATCGACCCACGAAGCAGTTGGAAGATGGCTGGCGACGGCGTCATTGGGCTCGATACGGTGCTGCGCCACCACGAGCCGTCCCTGCACCAGCTCGATGCCAAGCTTCATCGCGCCGCGCAGGCGCTTGCGACCATGCATTCGTCCGGTGTCGTTCATTGGGACCTGCGATGCGAACACTTCCTCGTCTCCCCGGACAGACAAGCCGTCAAGTTCGGGGGGCTCGAACACAGCTTCAACGCGAACGCGCTACGCCACTACTACATGGCGTCTGGCAAGATATCAGCGGAGGTCGGTGTGTCTGTCTCCTCGGCTCGCACCCTAGTGGGTCGCTGGAGTGATTCCGTCGCCTGCGTCAGACATGTATGCGTTCGGACTCACGGTTTACGAAGCCGTCACAGGATCGCTCCCGTTCGATGGAAAATCGGAAACAGAGATCATGATGTTGAAGCAGAGCAGAGAAATCCAGCTACAGGATCCACGAATGGACGAGATCGGCCATGAGGCCTGGTCGCTGATCCAGGACGCCCAGATCGTCGTCATGACGCTTGGGAACATCCACATCAACGCTCCAAGCACTGCGCCAGCACTCATGTCCGCCATGCCATCTCGTATCGGAGTCGCGCCGACGCCCGTAATCCAGCCGCCAGAACTTGGAGCGACCGTACCAGGAGTACCAGCACACTACCACTACCCGATGACTCAACCGATGGCCATTCATTATCATCAATACCCGACAGAACAGCCCGTGGCAGCGACCTTCATGGCTCCAGCCGCTACGAATGCCCCGTTGCCCACGCAAGCGTGGCAGCACGTGGAAACTACCAATGGGAAAGTGTTGCCCGCTGGTACGGTAAACGCGCCGTCGTCCTACGGTGCAATGCCAGTACAGAGCCCTCAAAACCCTCGTTCAACCGTATGGAACAAGATCGCTCTACTCGCTGTGACATTGGTACTTGTCGCCGTCGTCGCAGTCCCCACGCTCGTTACGGGATCCTCTATCTCTTCTTCTAATAACAGCGGCCGTGGCTCCGCGACACCGGCACCGACACCCTCACGAACGTCGACGCCGATGTCAACAGCACCAACCACGCAAGCGCCGCCGCAGAAGCCTACGAGTAAACCATCTGCGACACCAACGTCGACACAGCCACCGACACAGTCTCCTTCGAGCGACGCGTCCGTGTCGACTATTCTGGACCCCGTCGATTTCCGGTGGATCTCGGCCGTCACAGTCGCTAGCGACGGCACCATTTACTGCTCGGAGATCAGCGCCATCTACAGCCTGCGCGACGACGGGTCTACCTTCAGCGGGTCGCGGGCTCGGAGTACGGGTACCAGAACGGCGACGCCGCCGACGCGCGCTTTGGTCGCGCCGAGGGACTGGTTCTCGACAACCAAGGCAATGTGCTCGTCGCAGACAGCGACCACCGCCGGCTTCGCATCGTGAAGTTCACAACTTCACCGCCGACAGTGGCGGACGTCGCTGGAGACGGGGCTGACGCCGAACGCGACGGTACGCTGGTGGACTCGAGCTTCACTTCGCTCAACGGCATCGCGCTGGACCGAAACTGCAACAGCCTCTATGTCAACACGGTCTACTCGAAGATCGTCCGCAAGGCATCCCGAGACACGGATGCCGCCGTGACACTCGGCGCCACGATGTTTCTACCCAGCGCGGTCGCTGTGTCCCCGCTCAGCTGCCTCGTCTTCACCGTTTCGAACGGCAAGCACATCATCCAGATCTCGTCCGATGGGGTGATGCCAACGGTTGTTGCCGAATCTGTCCTCAACGGGTACCTGGACAGCGTGGGTGACGACGCGCGCTTCCAGTACATCGTGGGTATCGCGTTCTCGCTGTCCGGAGAGGAGCTGTATATCGCCGACACGGGTAATAAGTCTGCACATCGCTACGCGTGGCGCGTGTGGCGTGGAGCCCGAGCACGAAGACGGCGACCGCTAGAGCGCGCGTTTCGCCACCGGGGCATCGCGGTCGCGTGCGACGGCACGATCTACGTTGCGGACATGGGCGACCCGAACCCGCGACTGCGCCGCATCAAGCTGCACCGCAGGCGGGGGCGAGGCCGCATTCTAGGGGCCTAGGACAACGAACGCGAGTCACGGAAACCGGACCATAAACAACATCACGAAAATCCATAAATAAAGAGCGTACCGTGATTCACGTCAATATAGGTCCTTCCGGAAGTGTGCACCCTGGCGGCGGCGCTTGGGCTCTCACCGGTTGCTCGATTGCGGCCTCCATGTTGGAGGCTCCAACACGTTCGTGGCAAGTGGCTGGCCCGTGAGGAAACGGCGGAACAAACCTGCGGCATGTTTCCATTGCGTTGTGGATGCCCGGTAACCAACAAACAGCTCAACGGTCACTGTACTACAGTAGCAGCACGTCTCCATCTGTGGCTTCCTTCGCCCCACTGCCCAGTGCTCGCGCAAGCGTTGTGTTGTGGCCATGGTCGTTGGTTTCACGCTCAGTGGCTCGGCCAGGTCTCGCTTGCGTCATAGTGCTGTCTGTCCGTTTCATTCTCTCGAGTGCGCGCAGTCCCCTCATGGAGCGCCGCCCATGGTCTCCCCTTGGACTGGTTGACGTGCACCCAGGGTTGTGTCTTCACAGTCGGAGCGGAAGTAACGGCCTCGCGGCCTGCTCAAGAGGCGTCTTCCGAAATGGTTCGAGCCACGTGCGCGCTGCGTGGAGCTCGAGTCGGGATCATTTGTGTGGGCACGAAAAGGAGCGCTCTCTGTTCTGAAGCGAGCTTTGCGAGGCCACGATGGCGTCGCTCGTGCTCGATCTCATGCTCCCGGGCGTCGGCTCGGCGCTCGACCTGCTGCTCAAGATCTACAGGGCATGTGATGAGATGAAGGAAGGCCAGGCGGCCTGCCAGCGCACGTATCGACGTCTCCACGACATCCTCGCGGAGCTGAACAAGATGGAAGAGACCAAGCAGCTGCCCCCCAGCGACGCGCTTGCCAAGTACGGCGTCGCGTTGACAACCTACCTCACGTACTTGAAGCGGTACCGCAACCGCCCGCTCTATTCGCGCTTGCTCCAGAGCAAGAAGATGATGGACGAACTCAAGAAATTGAATGAAGACGTCGACACGCTGTTGGTCGTGCTCAACCTGGCGACCTCTGCCGCGCTAATGGACTGGAAGGGCCAGTGGGAGCTGGACCGCATTGCGCAGCAAAAATCGTTGGCCACGATCTCGGCCAGCAGCCACAACGTGCTCAGCGAGGTGAAAAGCGTTCAAGCCCAGGTGGAAGCGATGACCGTTCTCCTGCATGCGATACAGTTGGGGCATCATGACCCTGAGACGCTGAAGCCTGCGAAGAAAATGTTCGACACCATCGTGAGTACGTCTTCGATTGGCGCTCCGCCAGTGTACCCATGGTTCATTCCAGTAGACGACGTCACATATGATGCTGAGCCGTTCGCACGAGGCGCGTTCGGTGCTGTCCACCGCGGCACGTGGGGGTCAGGCGCCAGGGTCGTGGTGAAGACGCTACTGCTTGATGCGACCTCGGCGCCCGATGCCGCGAAGAAGCAGTTCCTCGACGAAATCAATATTTGGTTCAAGCTGAACCACCCGAACGTCATCAAGATGTACGGCGCCTCGCACGTGACGTCGCCGCCGTTCATCGTGTGCGAAGACGCCTCGAAAGGAAACGTGGCGAACTTTCTCTCCGACTCGATGAGCAATCGCGCGTTCATGTGGCGACTGCTGTACGAGTGTGCGCTGGGCTTGGAGTGTTTGCACAAGCACCGCGTAGTCCACGGCGACTTGAAGCTGAATAACATTCTGGTTGGGTCAGATGGCGCCGCGCGAATCGCAGACTTTGGCTTGAGCTTCGTGAGCGCAGGGTCAAAGCTCGGGAGTGGAGAATCAAGGGACTCGTTTGTTGGGAGCGGCGGAGGTGGACTACGTTGGCGAGCGCCCGAGTGCTTGAGTCGCCGCCCCACAACCGCGTCAGATATCTATTCACTCGGCATGTGCATCATCGAGGCTGTCAGCGGAGAGCCGCCCTACTCGTACACCAGTGATGACATCGTGTTCCAGTTTAAGATGAACGGCAAGATTCCGGACCGACCAGGGGGAATATCCGACGCGGCGTGGAAGCTCGTGGAGTCGATGACTGCGCTAGATCCCAAGCAGCGTTGCCGCCTGGAGGATGCCATCTCTGGCATCAAGAGATTCGTTGATTGTCAAGATCCCAGTGGACCGATCGATGTGTCTGCTCTGGTGGACGAGACCGAGAGTGTTGATAATACATCGACGCACGAAGTCGCGCTCGCGCACCAATCGGCCATTAAGGAAGTAGATGTCGTGCCTACTCTCAGCGCTGGCGTAGATTCCGAGGCTCTATCGAAGGTCGCCGCTCCGCCCGACGTCGTTGTGACCTATGTTGAGGAGATCGCGTCCGGTGGAGTGACTATCACGCTCACATCGCCTGGGGATTCTGCGTCTCCTGACATGCACTTTCAAGTTGATCCTCAAGACGGCACTGCTGCTCCAACAACATCACTTGACCCGTCAGTGACGACCACTGTTAGCGCTCCACCACGCGTTCCACCTCTTCAACCCGACAGCAAAGTTCGTCCGGTCGGCGTCGCGTCTGACTCGCCGGAGAAAGACAAAGCGAAGGAACAGACGAGGAAGCGCCGCTTCAAGACGTGGCACAAAATCTTAGCCGTGGTGGTCCTACTCGCTACGATTGGGGGCGCTGTGACCGCCGCCATACTACTTACAATGAAGAAAGTTTCCTCATCCGCTTCCACACGCACGATAATGTCGCCCACTCCGACCACGCGCGCGCCAACGCCCACGCCATCGCCCACGCCATCGCCCACGCCGTCACCAACGTCCAGTGCAATCGGGATCTACACGGCTATTACCGTGTCCAGTAACGGCTACATCTACTTAGCCAGCGATACTGCAATCTACCGGCAGTCACTGCCTCTGGCGTCGGGATCTCTAACGAAGTGTGCCGGTTCAACGACTGACGCAGGGTCAACGAATGGCGCAGGGTCAACGGATGGCATCGGATCGACCGTGCGATTCAATCAAATCGTCGGACTTGCGAGTCGTGGTAACAACGTGTTCATTGCAGAACGAAACAGCTACGTCGTGCGCATCCTCGACGACTCTGACCGGCAAGAATTCGTGTCGACAGCTGCCGGTAATTGGACATCGGGTGATGTGAACGGTTCATTGACGTCAGCAGTCATTGGTACGGTCACCTCGATCGCTGTCGACACAAACAATAATGATCTGTTCGTCGCGAACAGCGACCACAACGCCATCCGCAAAGTGTCGTTCGTCCAGTCGAATGCCTCCACTGTGGCGTACCACCCAGTTAGCGAAAAGTCCGCTATCGCTGTGCAACCGAGCGGTGATATCTTTTTCGCGAGTGAGTGTGCGATATTCCGTATCTCGAGGAGCAACGGGTCGGAGTCGTTGGTGGCTGGCTCAAGGGATTCCTGTATCTTTGCTGATGGCGGCACCGCAAGCTCGGCTCGATTCGGCGCGATCAGCGGTCTCGCGTTGTCGGCTTCGGGTGATGCTTTGTACGTCGCAGACCAGGACAACCACTGCATTCGGAGGGTGAATATCATCAACTCTGCAGTGACAACTGTCGCGGGGGTGTGTGGTGTACGCGACTCGGGTACTGATGGATCTGGTAGTTGGCTTTCGTCCAGCGAAACTGGAGACTACAGCGCCAACGTGATGTTCAGGTATCCATCCGGTCTAGCCGTCAACGCGGGTTCACTGTACGTCATCGATATCGGGGCTGACTTCAACAGCGGCCGTCTGCGCCAGTTTGACATCAGGGTGCTGTCGTCCGTGACAACTCTGTCACGCGGGTTGGTAGGGTTGACGGCACTTGCCATCGGCTCATCTGATTATGTCTACGTAGCGAACGCTACGGCAATATACGGGGGACAGCTTGGAACCCTCGGTGCGTCTCCACTCGGACTTGTTGTGGGCTCAGCGACTGAATACGGCAAGACCGACGGGGATGGATCGGGTGTCAGATTCAATGGTATCGTCGGACTCACTACTTGGAGCAGATTGATGTACATCGCGGAACGAAGCAGCTACGTCGTGCGTGTCCTCGACGAACACACGCGTGTATCGACTGCTGCCGGGAATGGGATATCGGGTGATGTGAACGGTTCGTTGACGTCAGCAGTCAT
This sequence comes from Pythium folliculosum, assembly GCA_023336295.1. Lineage (NCBI taxonomy): Eukaryota > Oomycota > Peronosporomycetes > Pythiales > Pythiaceae > Pythium > Pythium folliculosum. Next base: position 72,786 of record JAADWV010000031.1, read on the forward strand.
TGGTACGGTCACCTCGATCGCCGTCGACACAAACAATAATGATCTGTTCGTCGCGGACAGCGACCACAACGCCATCCGCAAAGTGTCGTTCGTCCAGTCGACTGCCTCCACTGTGGCGTACCACCCACGCATCGATCCGTCCGCTATCGCTGTGCAACCGAGCGGTGATATCTTTTTCGCGAGTGAGTGTGCGATATTCCGTATCTCGAGGAGCAACGGGTCGGAGTCGTTGGTGGCTGGCTCAAGGGATTCCTGTGGCTTTGTTGATGGCGGCACCGCAGGCTCGGCTCGATTCAGATTGATTAGCAGCCTCGCGCTGTCGACTTCGGGTGCTGCTTTGTACGTCGCAGACCTGGGCAACGACTGCATTCGGAGGGTGAATATCACCACGTCCGTAGTGACAACTGTTGCAGGCAAGTGCACACGGCGTGGCAATGTTGATGGCGAGTCAACTACAGAAGCACAATTGAACACTCCGAGAGCTTTGGCGTTCAGCTCCAACGGCGATCTGCTCTTTATTGACGTCGATGGTGACTCAAACAACATCCGCAAGGTTTCTTTTACGCCGTGATACTTCGCAAAGCGGATCCCTGCCGTCAGCTCTAGCGTATCCGCGTTGATTTGTGCTGGTGAGAGATTGATGCGGTGGTCCAGGACTCTACTCTACGGTGAAGGCCCACACACTGTTGCTTGGTCGGTTGCACTCGGAACCAGGTTGCCAGAAGTTATGCTTGGCGCACCCGCTTGCTCGTCCGATGACGTGCTTTCAGTTTGATCTGTAACATCGATACGGTAGGCTAGCCGACAGTGGTGCTTGGGTGGGGCACGCGAAGTACATGTCCATAAACCGAACTCGCCAGATCCACCAGACAATGCTATGGTTTCCGACAAGACGGTCGCTGATGCCGGTGTGTCGGTCTCCTCACGCGATCCTGTGGCTCGCGCCGGATTTTCGTCGCTGGAGCGATTTCGTCGCCCGCGTCCGACATGAATGCGTTCGGACTCACGGTCCACGAAGCCCTCACACGATCGCTCCTATTCGAAAGAACATGCGACATAGAGATCATGGCGCTGAAGCAGAGCGGAGAAGCCCAACTACCGGATCCGCAAATGGACACGCGAGCTAGATGCAGGACGCGTGCCACTATTTCCCGGTCTTTAGTCAAAGTGCACAGCACGTGGAAATCCATAATTAACGACTCAAATGACCGATCAAATACGGTAGAGCCATAAATAACGCGTCCACATTACGTACCCCGATTACAGGCCCGTCGAGTTTCTCTCTTCAGTGCGAAAATACTGGGGCTGGACACAAGGCGGACAGGAGCGATGGTGTCCGTCGCGTCCGTGGGGCGTCGCAAAGGGAGGAGCCCTGCCTCCGCTCCGCTCACGGGCGGCGGCGCGTCGATCGCGCCGCGCGTGCGGCCGCCGCGTGACGGATGGAGCGAGAGGGGCACCGCCGTTGTCCAATGACGGCGGGAAGAGGAAGGTGGGGAAGGTATGTTTGTCACGCGTGTAGTTTGTTTTTCTCTCTTCTCGGATTCGACCGATCGTCGCCTGCTTCTCGCGCCGCGCCTTATGTTGTCGGGCTGACCCGGTCGTGTTGCCCTTGTAGTGCTGGGCAGCGGTGACTGCGTCGGCTCCGACTCGGTCCGTTCGGTTCCTGCTCGCCTCAAGTGGGCACGAGACCGAACACTCTCCCACGCCGTCCAGATTTGGCGCCCGCTGCCTGGTTCCTCGTTCGCAAGCTCCGTACTCACAACTATAAGCGCCAACACTGGCCGCGTCTCCCATGCGGCTTCGGAATGCCAGTGGAGTCCGGTATCCGTCTAGTAGGTGCATCGATTGTTACCCGGCTCTTCGTTTGGAAATGGACCAAGCCGCTTTCCCTCGTGGAACAAGTGAAGTGCAACTGACGACCGAGAGAAACTGCTGAACTAGAACTCGAAACCAACGGGCAGTGCAACAGCGAGGGACCCAGTGGGATGTGAGTTAAAAGTGGACGCCTCGAATAGCCGGGTGCCATTCCTCCACCGACAAGCAACTCCCAGCGGCAGCTTCCTGGTCCACGGAGCCGGTAGTCGAGGGGAATTGCAGCGTGAGTATCAACCCTCCGACTGGCCGTGATGACGTCTAACGTACTCGACATGGTGCTGCCGGGCGCCAGATTGGCGCTGAGCGTGCTCCATGCCATCTACAGGTTGTGTGAACGAATGCATGAGGAGCGGTTGGCGTGCCATTATTTGGGAAGTCGTCTCCATGGCATCCTGGTCGAGCTCAACAAGTTTCAGCAAATCAACCCACTACCACCGACCTATGCACACTCGCCGAGTACGGCTCCATGCTGCGAAACTATTTGGCGTACTTGGAGCAGTACCACACTCGACCGGTGTGGTCGCGTGTCCAGCTGTCCAAGGTATTGATGAACCGCCGAATGATGCACGAACAAGTCGACGCGCTTCTTGGCGTGCTCAAATTGGGTGGCGCCCAAGCGTTCAGGGATTGGAAGGACCAGTGGGAGATGCAGAATGCGTGTTGCTGGCTGCCAATACGAGCAGTAGTCCACCGCAAGTGTCCAAGTTGGTGAACGCGACTGAGGGTATCGACCAGCATCCGATGAGCTCCGATCCGCGCGTGACGACGAAAACGCCGAGCGCGGGCGCGAGGCGCATGGAGCCGAACGGCAGGTGGGTAGCATCTGTCCCTGTCGTTACTTCTGGGGGACAGTCCCGGTGGGTGAGTGGATCAGATTCACGCACCAGCGTCATCGGGAAAGTAGCGACGACGATGCCACTAGTTGCCGCAGCGAACAAAGTTCAACCAATGGATGCAGCCACGGCTTCCAAGGCTGCCACGCTGGTGAAAGTCGCGAACGGTTCAGGTTCGTGAGGCCGTGCCACGTGGGCCAAGATCGGAATTGGTACCGTGTTTGTGATCGCGGCGGTCACGTTTGGGGTGTTGTTCGTCCTCCCACGACTGCCATCCGTATCTCCCGCCGTGACTGTGAAACCGACGACGACACCCACGGCTCCCTTCGTAGTGGGAACGTTCACCGCAGTTGCTCTCTCGCGGGGATAATCGGACTCGCTATTGATAGTGACAAGGTGTAAATTGCAGCACTAGACAGCTACGGCGTGCGCGGTCTCAAAGACTCCGCGGATTCTACGTTCGGGTCAGCCGCCGCCGGCAACGGGGTATTTGGTACTGCGGACGGCTCGTTATCGTCAACAAGGATTCGTGCGGTCACCTCGATCGCCGTCGACACTTACTCTGGGATGTTTTCTTTGCGGACTTCTCGCGCGGCAAGATCCGGAAGGTGTCGTTCAGCTACTCGGACGTCTCAACCGTCGCTTTCCACACTGTCAGTGATCCGTCTGAAATCGTTGTACAACCGGGCGGAGGTCTTTTTTTTCTCAAGTCAGTGTGCCGTGTTCTGGATATCAAGGAATGACGGGTCCGAGTCGTTCGTTGGTGGCCGGGTCAATGAATGACTGTGGCTATGCGGATGGAGGCTTTGGAAGTTCTGCTCGGTTCGGAAGGATCAGCAGTCTGGCGCTGTCACCACGGGGGTACACCTTGTACGTCGCAGTCATGGACAATCTCTGCCTTCGAAAAGTTGATGTAACCAGCGCTACAGTGACAACTGTTGCCGGTTAATGCGGTCAAAGCGACTCAGGCTCCAACAGTCGGGGTGGCTCTAACAGTGGCCGGGCATTCATGAATCCAGTGGGACTAGTTGTCGATTCGACTGATCTGTACGTCATTGACGTGCCTGACGTCGGCAGCAGCCGTCTCAGCCAGTTCAACATCATTGCGCCTCGTCTGTGACGACTTCGTCAGGTGAGTGAAAAAGGGAGCTGACGGCTCTCACTTGCAGTGATATCTATGTTTACGTGGCGAACGCGAGGAGGTTGTACGGGGATATTGAGAAAAATTCGGGCCATCTCAAGCTCAGCTGGTCGCGGACTCGGGAAGCGGCTATGTTATTGGGGTACGGCGAGTTCGCGGTTCAGCAAAATCGTCGTCTCTGAGCTGATCGTGACAAGGTGTACATTGCGGAACGACACAGTTGCATGGTTCGAGTCTTGGACTGCTCTGTGTTATCAGTATCGGTCGTTGCTGGTTCCAGCTTGTCTTGCTCCTCCAGCAACGGCTCATTGACGTTCACAGGATTCGCCTGTATTGCTTCCATCGCCGTGGCTAAATCGTCTGGGGACGATTTTGTGGAGGACATTTCGTCTGACAAGGTCCGAATCGGGTGGTTGAGCGGGACAACAACGTCTGCCTTTGCCGCTCACTACGTTGGTTCGCCATCCGCCATCGCGATCGGATCAATCGGTCTCTTCTGTGCGGGTCAGTTTTATCGCTTCACGAGGAGCAGCGAGTTCTTGCGTGGCAGGATCAGTGTCTGATTGTCGCTTTGTCGAAGAAAGCTCGAGTCTTTCGGCCTGATTCAACACGGTCAGCAGTCTCGCGTCGTCGCCTTCAGGTGAAGCACTGAACATCGCCGACATGGAGAACCACAGCGTTCGGAAGATGGATTTGACGACCATCCAAAGCACGACGGTGGCAGGCGAGCGCACCACGGCTGGCTCTGTCGATGGCCAGGCAACCGCGTCGCGCGACTGAAGCGTCCTCGAGGACTGGGCTTTGGCTTGAACGGCGATTTGCTCTTCATAGACGGCTTGGGCGACTCATGCAACATTTGCTTCCTTGAATTTGACGTTGTGATTCGCTATCGGCACGACCCACAGGACCCACGCGGTCAGTGTGTGCATCACTGGGTTGAACGCGGCAGCCGAGCTAGATTGACGGACGCGAGTCCAAGGCCGTGGGACGTGGTTCACCGCTGGGGGAGCAGTGTGAATCAAGCAGACTAGCAGACGCGGTTGACGAAACCAGACAGGTACGGAACGGAACTACGATCCACGTATATTGGCTCGACACCACAGGTGGGCAACCCTGATGAGCTGAACGCCGCCTTGCCCTGGGTTGGTGAGTTTGGACGCACTGCCCATAGACAAGCGTTCTTTCGACATGGCCGTGGACGAATGGCGTGTTATCCATGAAATGAAATTGCACAGTGCCTGCGCTCAATACAAGGCCATTCTCCCCCAAGGGGTCGCCGCTCCGGTCAGCGAAGTGTCGATCGGTTTCGCGGTCCTCTCGCCCGCCCGCGGTCGTTAATAGCTGCGCCAGATCAAGCCGACCGCGCGGCTTCCTTCACGGTAAATCCTGCGTAACGACCGAACGCGCACCCAAGGGGCGCGCCTCCAGGATATGTGTCGGCGATTGGGGCGGCGCGATTTGGGCGGCGAGTACGAAGCAGTCGCTCACGTCTGCAAACGCGCGATTCGCCGTCGTCTCTTTGGACTTGAGGCCGCCTCCGCGTGGCGGCGTGATCAAGGGCGACGATGGCGCCCCCCGTGCTTAACCTCGTGTGCCCGGGCGGCGGGTCCCCGGTCGAGGTGCTCGGTGCGATCAGCGCGATATGGAACGACATGAAGGAGAGCCAGGCGCCCTGCCAGCGCACGTACGATCGTCTCGACCGTATCTACGCCGAGCTTATCAAGATCGGCAAGGTCAAGCAACTGCCACCGAGAGACGCGCTGGACGAGTATGGCGCAACCTTGGCCAGGTACTCGACGTTTTTGAAGCCGTACCGCGGACGCGCGCTGTGGTATCGCTTGTTGCAGCACAAAACGATGATGAACGAGCTCAAGGACATCAACACCGGCATCGACACGCTGTTAGATCGGCTTCGCTTGTCGGCTATTGCTGGATTGATAAACTGGAAGAGTCACTGGGAACAGGACCAAGCTGAGGCCGAACACGCACTCAACGAGGCCGCGAGCAACAGTGACGCAGTGCTCAGTGAAGCTGGAACACGGGAGCAAATGTTAGAAGCCGTCACGGTGCTCGACCATGCGTTGAATTCGAAGGATCTTGAGCCAGAGTGGCTGGAGCCCACACAGAGTATGCTCGATACGATCGTCAAGGCGACCGGGATGAACGTGGTGTCTGCTCCTCCATGGTTTCTTCCGCTGCACAAAGTCCCGTTCGATCCTGAGCCGTTCGCTAAAGGGGAAACTGCGGCTGTCCATCGCGGCAGTTGGATGGGCAATCCAGTCGTGGTGAAGGCGCTGTTGCTCCATGAGATCCCAGATCCCAATGCAGTGAAGACACGATTAATCGACGAAGCTGACGTTTGGTTCAAGCTGCGACACAAAAATGTGATCAGAATGCACGGCGCATCGCACGTGACGAAGCCGCCTTACATCGTTTGGGAAGACGCTTCGAACGGAAACTTGTCCGACTACTTTCGCAAGTCACCGGACGCTCGCAAGTGCATGTGGCAGCTACTGTGTGGAGCTGCGTGTGGCTTAGAGTACATCCACTCGCAGAGCGTAGTTCACGGCAACGTTAAGCTGAACAACATTCTCGTGGGAAGTGATGGAGACGCGCGCATTGCTGATTTCGGGTTGAACTTCGTGAACGACTTGAGGGGTGTTTCCGATGCCTCGACTGTCGGTGGTGGAGGAAGGGTGCGGTGGCGAGCGCCGGAGTGCTTGACTACTCGCCCGACGTTCGCTGGAGATGTCTATTCGCTCGGAATGTGCATCATCGAGGCCGTGAGTGGGCAACTACCATACACGGCTGACAACTCGTGCATGAGTGAGAGAGACGTGCTCATAGCCAAGGGCAAAGGGGAGATTCCGGATCGACCCGACGGAATGTCGGACGCGGCGTGGACGCTCGTGGTGGCGATGACGGCCAAAGACCCCTCGGACCGATGCAGCTTGGAGGATGCCATCTGTGATATCAGGGCGCTGATTGATTCTCAGGATCCCAGCGCGCCTCCGGATGTGGCTATGCTGGTGAACAGGACTCTCGATGTCTCGTCCACCGCGCGGACGAAGAAAGGTGGGGTCGACGCGGCTGGAGTAGTCATTGCACTTGCACCGGAGGTACGCCTTCCACCACTAAAGCAGCCCGACGGCAAAGTTCGACCGGTTGGAGCTGGTGCATCTTCGCCAGAGCAGGATAAAGCGATGAACCAGACGGCACACCGCGGTGTCAAGACGTGGATCATAATTGTTGTGCTCCTACTCTTCGTGTGTGCAATCACAGCCGCCATCGCTGTCCCCCTGCTACTTCGCAAGAAATCATCGTCGTCAGCATCGACAGTTCCGACGCCCGTTCCCACAGACCCGCCCTCGCCGATTACGATTCCCGTAGCTGGCGCAGTCGAGCCGTACACGGCGGTGACCGTCTCCACCGATGGCTACATTTACGTTGCCAGTGATCGCGCTGTTTACCGGATGCTCCTTTCGTTGGGGTCGGGGTCACTTCAGCTGTATGCCGGTTCAGCAACTGAGTACGGTATCGACAACGGAGATGGAGCGGCTGCACGATTCTTCAATATCGTCGGGCTTGCGGCTCCCGCTGGCAAGCTATACGTAGCGGAAAAAAACAGTTTTGCTGTACGCGCGGTTGATTCCAGTGGGACAGCATCTGTAGCGATCGTTGCCGGCACGGGTACGATTGGCGACGTGGACGGTCCGTTGAGTTCAGCGAAATTTGGTTCCATCTCTTCCATGGGCATCGATACAACTCTCGGTGACGTGTTCGTGGCTGATTACTCGCGCGGCAAGATTCTCGGCGTCTCGTTTAGCAAGTCGACAGTATCAACAGTTGCTAGAGTGAGCCGTCCGAGTGCCATTGCCATGCGAACAAGCGGAGAGATGTATTTTGCAAGCGAGTGTGCGATATTCCGCATCTCCAGCGCCGGTGTATCAGAGTCACTGCTGGCTGGGTCCAGAACTGAATGCCGCTATGTGGATCAAGTCACGGGGAGTGCTTCCCGATTCTCTTCGATCAGCAGCCTCGCGTTGTCTCCTTCCGGGAACGTCTTGTACATCGCCGACCGTGATAATCACTGCATCAGGAAGATGATTATCTCCAGCGCGAGAGTGAAACGTGTCGCTGGTGTGTGCGGAACAATCGACACAGATGCGAGCTTGCCAACATCCAGCGGAAGTTCAGTTCCCATCAGCACTGCGATGTTTGCGTATCCAGCAGGTCTGGAGTTTGGTCCGAGCGGATTGTACGTCGTCGACAATGTCCCAGGTGTCCTCAAGGGCCGACTGCGTCGGCTGGATATTACGTCGGTCTCGACCGTGGCGACTTTGGCGCGCGGATTAGCACCTCTGACGGCACTTGCAGCCGACAGCAGTGATCAAGTCGTCGCGGCCAGCGACAGTGCGGTCTACAGACAACGTCTTGACGACTTGACGACGCAGGGCATGGTGCTCGTCGCAGGCTCGGCAACTGACTCTGGCACTGTGAACGGCCAAGGAACGGCTGCGCGGTTTGACAGTATTCTCGGACTCGCTGCTCGCGGAAGCAGTATTTACATTGCAGAGCGGTACAGTTTTGCCGTACGCGTTTTTCAAAGCGATGGGACTGTCTCGAATGTCGCTGGTTCTGGGACGTCTGACTATGTGGATGGTCCATTCACATCCGCGAGATTGGGTACGGTTACATCCATCGCCGCCGGCGGGAACCTCGGGGACGTGTTCGTCGCCGACTATTCCCGTGACCAAATCCGCAGATTGTCGTTCAGCCAGTCAACGGTCTCATCTTTTGCTGGCCACCGCGTCGCTGGTATGACCGCCATTGCCGTCCGACCGAGTGGAGAGCTGTATTTCGCGAGCGAGTGTGCGGTTTTTCTCATCTCGAGTTCGGGCGCGTCCGAGTTGCTCGTGGCGGGGGCAAAGAATGAATGCCGCTATGAGAACGCAGCCACGGGAAGCGCTTCCCGATTCAGTTCAATCAGCAGCCTCGCGCTGGCTCCGTCGGATGGACACCTCTACATCGCAGACCGGGACAGCCACTGTATTCGTAAGATGAACACGGCGACCAACGAAGTCACGACGGTCGCTGGTGTGTGCGGGTCTAGTGGATCAGTTGACGGTGTGGCAACCTCGACAGCGAGGCTCGAGCTTCCGAGTGGATTGAGCTTCACCTCCAGCGGCGATCTTTTGTTCATCGACGGGCCAAGCACCTCGCGCAACATCCGCCGTGTTGATCTATCTTCGTGATCCAGAATCTGGGCCACTCCAAACCATCAGCACTTCAGTCTGAACTGCGTTTGAAGTTCAGACGTGCAGCACGAGGATTGTCATCCAACAATAAACGCGGTATTTTCTTCTCCAAGTTACCGAGGACTTGGTGTGTGTGGTACGGGTGAACTTGTTATCACGTTATGCTTACGCTTGGCGGCTACAGTACTCCCGGCTTCTTCTGCTCGAGTAGACGTTGCTGGGAGCTGGACGACTGCTGTCTGCGCATGGATTATTCGAAATGTACTTTCCAGCGCTTTCGGCAATTGTGAACAACTTACCAGCAGACTGGCTTAACCCGCTGCCCACCACAATCAGTAAAACGCTGGCAGCTAGAGCGCTGGAGAAGCCTCTCGCTGACAACAAACACGCCGCGTGGCCAACCCATTTCGTCTAGTTCTCGGATGGCTTCGCCCTGGTGGGAGCTTGCGCCACGTCACACAGCCCTCTCAGAATGATGGTTCAACCCATCCACTAAGTACGCCATCTGCCCACACTCCGCTAAGTGCGCATTCCTGGTTTGTCTGTTCTGTCTGGCTCACTTCTGGAAGCGCAGGATCGCCAACGACAGTCCACTACACGAGAAATCCGCCAACGAAGCGTCCGTCACTTTCGCTCTCTCCTCCTCCTCCTCCTCCTCCTCCTCCATCTCCTCGTCCTCCATCTCCTCGTCCTCCACCGGCGACACCTCCTCCTCCGCCATGTTGATCAACTACCTGCTCTTCTGGATGATGATCACCGAGGCCGTGGTCTGCCTCGTGATCAGCCTGCCGTTCGGCAAGAGCGTCTCGCTCAAGATCATCCAGTTCATGCACGCGCGGCTCGGCGGCAAGGACTCGGTCGTGTCCTCGGTCGGCACCGTCGTGCTCGCGATCGTCGGGCTGCTCTTCCTCTGTACGTAACAGCGTCTCTTATCGTCGAGGTGCTCGCTATGCTAACCGCTTGTTTGTTTTCGCTCTTCTAGCGGACGTGAACTCGTGCTACAAGTACCACTCGGACGACGCGATCTGGAGCGACGGGCTGCGCATCCGCCTGCTCACGGCGCAGCGCGACATGTACATCTCGGGCTTCTGCCTGTTCCTGTTCTTGCTGCTGCGCCTGGTGTACCACTCGATGGAGACCAACATGCGCCTCGAGAAGTCGCTCGCGGCCATGAAGAAGCAGGCCGAGGGCGCGTCGGCTGGCTATAACAAGCTGCTCGAGGAGAGCGAGAGCTCGACGGCGCAACTCAAGAAGCTCAAGGAGCTGCTCGGCGGCGACCTCGACGAGGACTCGGTCAAGAAGAGCGGCGGCGCCGCCAAGCCGCTGGCCAAGCTGCTCGAGGAGAACGCCGAGCTCGCGAAGAAGCTCGAGGCGTCGACCAAGGAGCTCAAGTCGGCCGAGGCCAAGGTGGACGCCGTCAAGAAGCAGGCCGAGGGCCAGAGCGCGGCGTTCATGAAGCTCATGGACGACAAGTCCAAGGCGGACAAGCAGGTCGAGGACGGCAAGACACTCGAGAGCAAGCTCAAGGCCCAGGCCGAGGAGATCGCGGCGCTCAAGAGCGAGCGCGACTCGCTCAAGAGCCAGGTGCAGGACTACGACTTTATGTTCGCCGACGCCAAGAAGAAGGCCGACTAAAGCGCGCCGCCTGCTTCGTATGGCCACCATCCACGTCGTTAGGCCACATCTCGCACCTCCCAAGCAAGCGAGAGTGAATTCCCCACAATTTCATACAGTTCATCTTAACGCAATAATCCGTTTCCAGAGGTATCGAATGACTCTTCAGAATTTCACAAAGCAGACACAGAATCCTATCGGTTTCATGTATGTATGCGCTTTCAAAGGTATTCTGGTTTCGCCGTTGCATTTTCGAAGCTTTTGCTTGCCTTCTTCTTCACGCGGGACACAGAAGCTCCCGCTGGTCCCCCGCGTCAGCTCCATCTTCCAGTTCCGTCATTTCCGCTCTCGCCGCGCCAATGGACCGGGACCTGCGCGACGCCGTGCGCGCGCTCTCGCTCGTGCGCGCGGACCTCGTGGCCACACGCGCGTCCAAGGCCGACGCCGAGCGCCAGTGGAAAGCCCACGCCGCGCGCCAGGCGCGGCAGCTCGCCGAGCTCCGCGAGTCGCTCGCGATGCGCGACGAGGACGTGGCCGCACCCACGCCAATGGCGGCCACCAAGAAGCCCCTCGACGACGACGACGCGTCGCCCGAGGCCGAGCCGGAGCAGGACGACGCGGCGTCGCCGGAGCCGTCGAAGGAGCAGGTCGTGAAGGACCACGTGGCGCTGCTTGCGAGCGTGTACGACCTGCAGACGCAGCTCCAGCAGGCGCGCGCGCAGCTGCTGGCGCAGGACGCGGCCCACGCGCAGCAGCGCGGCGAGTGGGCGCTGCTGCGCGAGGCCTCGGCGCGGCAGCTCGCGGAGACGCAGGAATCGCAGCGCGACCTCGCGCGCGAGAAGCAGTTTCAGGACGAGAAGTTTGAGTTTCTGCGCGCCGAAGTGGACGTGCTCAAGCGCGAGCGCGACGCGCTCCAGCAGCAGCTCCACGCGGAGAAGAAAGAGCAGGAAAAGACAGCGGCGTCGCCTGAGGCGCCCGCCGAGTCTGAGGTCGACGTTGGTCAGCTTGAACGCGAGATGCGCGCGGTCACAGAGCGGGAGGAGCTGGCGGCAGCGCTGGCGCGCACGGCGGAGGAGCACGCCGCTGAGATCCAGCGCCTCGGTGAAGAGCTGGCAGCGAGCCAGGCGGCGGAAGCTGCCGCTTGGAAAGAGAACGAGGAACGTGGGAAGCAGTTTGACGCGGAGCGCGTGGCGATGGTAAGCGCGTGGAAAAATGAGAAGCACGCGCTGGAAGCGCGCGTGGACGAACTCAACGAGATGCTGGCGGATCGAGAGAAACAGCTCAGTGACCAGGCCGACGAACTGGAGACGCTTCGCGGTGAGTTGGCGCGCCAGCGGGAAGAGACGGACGCGCTCGCGCGGGACCGCACGGACCTCGTGCAGCAGCTGCAGCAGATCCGCGACCACGCGAGCGAGCAGCTGCGCGCGCACGCCAAGCAGGAGGAGGACCGCATGAAGACGCAACGCGGCGAGCAGGAGAAACTCCAGCACGAGCTCACCACGCTGCTGACGAGCTTCGAGGCCGCGACGGCCGAGAACGCCATCAAGATGAGCGCGCTGCAGTGTCGCAATGACGCGCTCCAGCGAGCGCTCGCCGCGTCGGCCGTGGAGGCAAAGGCGGCGGAGGAACGCGACGAGCGGGCACAACACAAAGTCCAGGGGCTGGAGCGCGCTGTGGACGTGGCGCGCCGTGGGCTCGACCAAGTGCGCGGTCAGCTTGAGGACCAGCGCCGCGCCGTGCACAACCACCAAGAGCAAGGCATAAGCGATATTCGACAGACCTGCGCGGCGCTTGCGGAACGGTTCCATGCCGAATTGACCAGGCAGCGCGAGCGTCTCGCTGCCGAGACGGGCAGCCGCGTGGCCACCAGCGAGGCGGAGCAGTTCCGGCTCGAGAACGAGCTCCAACTCGCACAGGACGCGGCTCGCACGCTGCAAGAACAGCTCGTCGCCGCCGAGCAAGAGCGGGATGCCCAGGCGCAGGAACATGCTGAGACGACCGAGCAACTGCGCGCCATGCTGCAGGATCGCGAACTTGAAGTAACGCGACTCACGGAGCTGGTGGAGAGCGAGAAGAAGCGATTCCACGCGACTCACGACGATCAACTGGCACAAGTTCGCCTCGATCATGAACAAGCGCTGCGCCTGGCGAAGGAGGACCAGAACAAACTCGCTGCGCAGGTGGAGGGGCTCAAACAGACACATCTCGCACTGGAGCGCGACCTGGAGCTCGCTCGTGGGGACGTTGATCGAGCCGAAGCCAATCAAACCCACAAACAAGAAGCAGCCCGCAGCGCATGCATTGCTGTGGAGCGTCGCCTCGAAGCACTCGAGCAGCAGCTCATGGCCGCTCAAGATAGTGCGACGGAAATTCTCGCACCAAGATCCTGGTTGTCGCTCCCACCAGAGATCCGAGAACTGGATGACTTCCTGCCGCAGCTCCAGCTCTTCGCAGGCCGCTTGCACACCTCGCTGCAGCTGTGCGCAGAGAACGCGCGTGCGCTGCACGTGCTGAGCAACTCCCCGTCGGCGTCGCCAACGCTGTTGCCCGATCTCTCGAGGCTGCTGCGCCTCGCGGACCAGTGGAAGCGCGTGTTTGACGCCCAAGGACTCGCGCTCCACGTGCGCCTTGTTCGCCGCAGCGTGCTCGCGTCGTTGTCGCAATGGTACGAGGAAGGTGACGAGCCGAGCGGCGCCAACGTGTCACCGGCTCCACCTCCGCCATTCGATATGGGCTCCCAAGAAGTCGCGATCGTTCTCCAGAACTGGACGTCCGACCTCGAGAAGCGCCAACGTGTGGCAAGTTGGCTAAAGCAAATCGCGGAGAAGACGATTCGCGACGGAGAGGACGAGGACGAGACGACTCTGGAGCTCAAGGACATGACGCGGGAGGTGAAAGACGCCTTCAGCATGCTGATTGTGCCGCTACTCCGACAAAACCGCGCGATCGCGGTGCGTGTCTTCACGCGTCGCGTGTGCGACATCAAGAGCTCGTACTCGCCGGACGAGACCTGCTGGGATATGCGCATCCACGTGCTGGCGCGCCGGCCAGAATCGGGGTCTCTGCGACGCATCCCGTCCATGTCGTCCGTCTCGTCCGTGGGATCGACAACCAGTTCCCTCGCTTCTTCGCTGTCGCTTTCATCCGTCGCGTCCGCGTCCAAGCTCCAGATCATTCAAGCACGACTCCAGCAAATGCAGCAGCGGTAACGGCCCAGCATTGTAAGTTGAGTGAGCGATCACTTTGTCACTCTCCCTCGCACCGATAATTCCTCCTAATAACTCTGCCATTTATAGCAACATGGGGTCCTGCAGAACACCGCCCCGTCATGCTCTATAGTACTCAGGTGCATCGCCTCAACGCTGCTCCACGCAAATATGGGATCGTGCGGGGCTGTTTCGATGGTTTGAGCTAACACCACTGCGGTTCGTGGACATGGACCTCCACGCAAACATCAAGACGGCTGCAGCGTCGCATGTCAGACGCATTGACAGCTAGGGGTGGTGGATCCATCCGAGTTGAGCTCACTGGCGCTTTGCAAAGGTCCAACGCGCACGCGTTCAACACGGATCATCCACATGAGCGGGCTCTCGCTCTTACGAGAGGCTCCCACCCATAATCCAGATCCCATCGCGACCGCGAACGTTCGTGATCGTGGCTGCCTTTTCATCCAGGAATCTGCACACACTGGCCGTGTGCGGCCCTCGATAGCCGTGAAGCGTCGCGGCCCCGTGATGACCCTTTGAACGGTCGTGAGTGCACGATCAATTCACCCAATGGCCCACAATCGCATGGCGACCGACCATTCGGACTGGTCGCGATCAATTGGGAGGAAAGGCAACTGGTTGAAGGGCCCGCGTCTTCACCGCCGGCAGTGCTTCGCCACGATCTTTCTAGATTTCCCACAGCCAAGTACCCTCTGGAGCGCCAGGAGCCGCCCGAACAACGTACGACCAGATCTTGCGCCTTACCTCCTCAAGGGCGGCCGCGTGAGGGTCGGAAGGCTCCAGCCGCCGCCTTCCGCCGTAGCATTCTCATTCTCGAATCTGCCTCCACGGGCGCAAGACCTTCCAGCCCCCACAAGCACACTACCGCCTTTTCGACATCAAAGACCTAGTCGATGAAAGCTGTCGCCGCGCTCGTTGCGGTGGTGGCCCTCCTGGGCCAGTCCTCGCAGGCGCTTACGCCAGTCGACCACGCGGTGGCGCAACTCACCCTCCAAGGCGACCCCACCGTCAACACCACCGGCACCGATGGCGTGGTCAACGTCGGTGACGATGACGGCACGGAGCTCATCAGTCCGCTGGTGCCGGAGACCGCGACCAGCGTGTCACTTCTCGCCGACACGTCTGCGAACAGCGTACCGTGGACGTTCAAGCTGGCGGCGCAGCAGTCCCCGCCAGGGCGCGAGCTGGTCGCGGCGCCGACGGCGAGGGAGTGCCCGGCGTTCGCGCGCACGGCGCGGAACGTGCTCATCGCGGTCTCGTCGTGCTTCACCAAGACCACGTACGCGCAAATCGACGAATGGGTCAAGAGCCTGAAGAAGAACGACATTCGATACTTTCCAGACGACGCCAACGCGGTCGGCTACGAGGTCCGGTGGGTCCACGACGGGTGCGCGAAACCGGACTGGTGCAACCAGGAGCTCAAGTGCGACTCGGAAGGCGACTACGTCGGCGTGATCAGCATCACGGTGTACAAGAAGGCCGCGGACACGGTGGCGCAGTTCATCGCCGGCAAGAAGCTGCCACCACCGATCGGCTACGTGTACAACGGTCCGACGTCGTTGAAGGTCAAGAACAGTAACACGGCGGTCGTCACGGGAGCGTCCACGACGGTCAGGACGAGCTATGACGGGTACAAGGTGGCCGAGTGGAACGACGTCGACAAGGGCTTTATGTGCCACACGGATCTGCTCGAGAACTTGCGCAAGGTCCACTGCGCCACACTGCCCGGGAGCAAGGCGAGTCTGTTCGTCTCAGGCTCGACCCGTAAGTGCTTTTGCTCGTGCGCGGACGACTCGGAGTTCGTGGGCGACGAGTGCAAGCCCAAGCCCAAGGACGAGGACTGCACGTGCCTCTGGAGCACCAACAAGAGCGGGTACAAGTTTGACGTGAAAACGTCCGGCAGCGTTTGCTCGGTCGCGAATGCTGGCGTGTTGCCCGTGCCGATCATTGGCGACAACTACGTGGACCGTCTCCGCGCCAACAACGGCGACTTTGTTAACCCGCTGACGTCGCCGCGAATCACGCTGATCAAGGAGCATAACGCTGTGACGATAAGTGGGTACGACAAGAGGACGCAGGACACGGGCGCGCTGGTTTCGACGCCGTACACATGGAAGGACTTCCAGAGCGCCGCAAACAGTCCGGTGAACAATCTAGTTTTCGACCAGCTCGGCCAGTACAAGATCGAACTCCAGGCCTTCGACTATAACAGCAACGCCACCTGCCCAGGGTGCGTGCTGGTGGTTGACGCGTTCCGCCCGACGCACCACTCAAACTACCCTTGCCCGGCCCCGTTGATCGACACGGTCGCCGAGTTTTCGAGCGCAACCGTCGCGAAGTACCGTCAGGCAGTTCAGAAGTTCAAAAACTTCAGCGCGTTCGCACTCAACGACGGCTGCAGCCAAGACAGTCGGTGCGACAAGGAATCGAAGACCACCAAGACGTTTGTAGCGGGAACCTACGGCACGTCGGTTCCCTCGCTCGATGGCTCCGCGGCGTTCTTTGATGAGGCTTTCGTGAAGGCGGACCTGAAGGCTAAACTGTCAGGCGGCTCTGTCGGTGCGTCAGGTGAGGTCATCAAGTGCCCTGCGACGGCGAGCGGGAGCGTCGAGGGGTGTGTGGAGGACATTTGCATGCGCTGCATCGACGTCTCGTCCGAGCTCAAAGAGTGGTGGGTCGACTACAAGTGCGGCTCGACTGTCGCGACCGCCAAGTGTGACGGGAACGAGCCTGCCTGCGTGCTCAAGCAGTGCCTCACGGTGAACGCGACCAGCATTTTCACCGGGTCTGCGCAGCTCAAGGAAACCGTGCGGACCACGTCGCTTGCAGTGCTCAAGGCCAAGGAAGAGAACAAGAACAAGACCGACGCGGCCATCGCGTTCGAGTTCCAGACGAGCACGACCGTCCACGTCGCGCTCGTCAAGTGCACGGACTTCAACGCGTCGGACCCCAACTGCGTGTACTCGACCAAGATCTCGGACCTGCTCGACACCTCGGTGTCGAAGGTCGCCGGCGGCCTGTTCACCGACGCCGAGGTGAAGGAGTTCGTCTCGTGGCGCTACTCGGTGGACAACGTCAACTGGAAGCCGCTGACGGCGACGACCCTCGAGACCTTCACGCAGGCCAAGAAGGAGATCAAGGTCGAGGCCTGGTCCAAGTGCGGCCTCGTGAACAAGTTTTCGTTCAACGTGGCGCTGCACCTCAACAACAAGATCGAGGTGTGCGACAAGTTCCCGTCGATGTGGTACCAGACGACGACGCCCACGACGGTGCTGCTGGACAAGACCTCGGAGGTGTGCATGCACCCGAAGAGCGACTTTGCCGAGGTGACGTTCGACTACAAGCCCAACATTGGGCTCCGCACCGGCACTCTCGAGATGACCATCTCAGGCGTCTCGTGCACGATCAAGTATACCGGCTCGGCGGGCAACGCGACCATCGTGAGTGTCACGAAGGCGCCCTACGAGATTATCAAGGAGTTTGCGATCGACGGCGTCAAGCTCACCACGACCGACGCCGTGACCAAAGTGGATGTGGCCTGTACGTTCACGTACACGCGCACGTACGACAAAGGGACGGAGAGCCAGGTGTGCAGCCGCTCGCTCGTCATCAAGGACTGCACGCCGCCGACGATCACCAAGCCGTGCCCGTTCCAGGACAAGTGCGACTTTAGCAAGTGCACCAAGGCGAAGAACGGGCAGCCCGACATTTACCAGGCGTGCGCGGGCAACCGCGTCTCGCAGACCATCACGGGCGCCGCGACCGTCACGACCGCGAACGCGACGTGCTGCGCGTCGTGCACGGGCTCGGACTACACGACGCTCTGCCGCCCGCTGCGCGCGAGCCCGAGCGTCTCGACCTCGGACGGGATCTTCATCGGGCGCTGCGACGCCGAGAAGACCACGACCACGACCACCACGGGCGGCTACACGACGCCGTCGTCGCCGTACTCGTCTGCGTACTCGCAGTACGCGCCGCTGGCGATGCTCCAGGCGGCCGCGAACGGATCGATCGGCGCGTCGGGCGCCGCGTCCTCGGCGCTATTGGGCGCCAGCGCGCTGGTCGCAGTGGTGGCGCTCGTGGTCGTGGCGCGCCGCCGCGCGCGCGCCGAGCTCGCGGTGATCGAGGAGGACGCGTACTACCCGCTCATGGGCTGAGCTCGAGCGCGCGAGCTGCGTATTTGTCGTGTTTTGCCTCTCGGCTCGTGTTCCTGCGCGACCAGGTGAACCACGCGCTGGCCGCTCTAGGCCGTCTCCGTATTACTACGAAGTAGCTGGTAAGGAGGAATACATGAGTCTGCATGATGTGGCTGGTGCGTTCATTGGAGTGGCGGTTGGAAGCGCCGAGGGGCCGCCGTTTGACCCGCAGCGCCTGGCTAGACACCGAGTCTCCAGCGCACAATCGCATGCGGCCGTTTCCACAGGTGTCGACATCCACCAGCTAAAGTAAAGCTCTAGTCGCGCTGCCGGCTGTGGATCAGTCGATGAGACCACCACGCGCGGCGCTCCGGACTTCCTGGCGACGCGCCCGCACTTCCAGTCGCCTCGCATGAACGCGGCGGCGAACGACGGGCGCGGCCCCACGGCGGCCCCCGCCCCCCATGCGGAACGCTTTCCGGCTCAGCCGGCGCCACACTATGTTCACATAGGATTGTAGATCTTCCAGATTTTCCGCATCTGCACCCGCGCCAAGCGTCGCGACGCATGGAACAGTCGCGCGGCGACTGGCCGCACGATCCCATGGCCGCACGATCCAATGTCGGCACACGATCCCATGGGCGTCTAGCCCAGCCGCCGGTGTTGACCACCGACGACGGCGGAATATCGAAGAACCAAGGCTCCGTGGCGATCTTTCCAGATTCCACAGACCAGGGCCCCACTGCACTCTGGAGTGTGGAGCCCTGGGCTGCGGAAGGGCCCTCTCCTCTCGCCCCTCAGTGGAGGGTGAGCGCCTCAGTCGGTGGCGAGCGGAGGAGGGCCCTTCTGCATCCTCCCCTCCTCCAATAGCAGCACGCTGCGCGGGTCGTCTCATTCGCGCTTTTGCCTCCAAGCCACCAAGCTCCTCGCTCCTCCGCCGCAAATCTCACCAGTACGCAGCCGTCGGAGCGTCATGAAGGCAATCGGCGTTCTGGCGCTCGCGCTGCTGCAGGTGCTCGCGGCCGCGCAGTCGCCGGGCGGCGCGTTGGACGCCGTCGCGCTGCAGAGCGCGTCCGAGACGCCGGCGTCGGTCGTCCCTACGACGCCCCCGGTCGCCACGCCAGCGGCCACCGTCGCGGTCCCGACCACCGCCGACGACGGCAACGACGACGAGCTCATCGGCGTGCTGCGCCCCGACGAGGCGATCGAGCAGCCCGAGGCCGTCTCGTTCTCGCTGCTCGCGGACGCGCCGGCGTCCTGGTGGCCGTTCCGGTTCAAGACGGGCGACGCGCCGTCGGACGAGTCGTCCCGCGCCGCGCTCAGGCACTCGCTGCTGGCCGCGACCACGACCAACGCGTACACCTCGACGACCACGACAACAAACTCCGTGCCGTGCACGAACGCGAACAACCTGCCCAACAAGAACTTCCGCGTGCTCGTGGCGGTCTCGTCCTGCTTTGACAAGACGGCGTGGACGTACATCGAGGCGTGGGTGGACCGGCTCGACAAGCAGAACACGCGCTACTTCGAGGGCGACAAGGCGACCGAGATCGACTTTGTCGTGCGCACGGTGGACGACGGCTGCGACAAGCCCAAGTGCGCCAAGGAGACGCTCACCGACCGCGACAAGACGTCCTACGTCGCGATCATCAGCATCATGGTGTACACCAAGGGCGACCGCACGCTGCAGACCTACAAGAGCGCCAACAGCATCCCGACGCTCATCGGGTACGTGTACTGCGGGCCGCTCGCGTCGGGCACGGCGTCCAGCGCCAAGGCCACGGCCACGGCGCTGTCCGGGTACACGCCGGCGACGTGGATCGACGACGCGAACGGCTTCATGGGCCGCTTCAACCCGTTCGGCGACATGCGCAAGATCCTGTGCACGGATCTGCCCAACGGCGTGCCCACGTCCTACCTCGAGAAAGGCCAGCGCAAGTGCTTCTGCTCGTGCCCCGTGGGCTTTGAGCTCAAGGACCGCGCGTGCCGGCCCCTGGCGGCCCTGCCGGTGGGCCCTGTGACGGGCGGCAGCGACGACAACTGCGCCTGCGCGTGGAGCACCAAGCCCGACGGGTACAAGATCGAGGTCACCAAGTACGAGCCCTCGGGCGTGTGCGAGTTCAAGAACCAGGCGATCAAGGGCACGACCGGCGTCCTGCCCGTGCCCGTGGTCGTGGACAACTACGTGGACCACCTGCGCAAGAACGGCGGCGACGGGGCCACGGGGCCGCGCATCGAGCTGCTCAACAAGCGCGTGGGGGTCCAGATCACCAACGGCGACGAGGCTGGCACCGAGAACGTCACGGTGAGCACCGCGCCGCGCGTGTTTGAGTGGACCGCCTTCCAGACCGCGGCGGGCGCGAAGATCGACGAGCTCACGTTCTCGCGCGTGGGCCGCTACGACCTCTCGCTCAAGGCCACCGACTACGGCACGGAGGACGCGACGTGCCCCGGCTGCGTGATCGTCGTGGACGCGTACCGCCCGTCCGTGAACCCGAGCTCGCCGTGCCCCACCGCAGTGAACGCCTCGGCCGAGCTCACGGTCTCGGCCATCAACGCCGCGCAAAAGGCCGCCACGGGCGTCAAGGACTTCAAGGACAAGGCGCTGAACGACCCGTGCAGCCCCAACAAGCGCTGCGACGTCGACGCGCTCGAGAAGAAGCGGTTCGTGGACACCGCGTACAACACGCCCGCGCCCAACCTCAACGACGTCTCGGCATTCTTCGACGTGGCCACAGTGCGCAGCGACCTCACGGCGCGGCTCCAGCGCTCGCCGTTCGACAGCACGCAGACCAACGGCGTCGCCGCGGTCGTGCAGCAGACCTGCGAGCGCTGCGTGCGGCTCTCGACGATCCTGCGCGAGTGGTGGACCGACTACAAGTGCGGCGCGAGCTCGGCCGCGGCCAAGTGCGAGGGATCGACCCGCTGCGAGCTCACACAATGCGTGCGCGCGACCGGTGCGACGCTCGCGACCGCCGCGGCCACGGTCAAGCCGAGCGTGCAGAACGCCTCGCTCGCGGTCGTGCGCGCCAAGGCCGGCAACGAGAACAAGACGGACACGGCGCTTTCAACCGACTTCAAGCTCGGCCAGTCGGTCCACGTCGCGCTCGCGTGCACGCGGTTCCCGGCCGCCAATGAGCCAGCCAACGCGGCGTGCACGTACACGGCCAACGTGTCGGACCTCATCGACCTGTCGGTCGCACCAGCCGTGAGCGCTGTGGTGCTCCAGAGCAACGACGCGCTGTTCACGGCCGCCCAGGTCAAGGACTTCGTGTCGTGGCGCTACCGCGTGGACGGCGGTGCGTGGCGCAGCTGGGACGTGGCACCCGTCGAGGTGTTCACCAAGACCGAGACCACGCTGACCGTCGAGGCCTGGACGTCCTGCGGCCAGGTGCAGTCGTTCCCGTTCCGCGTCGTGATGCACCTCAACACCAAGATCGAAGTGTGCGAGAAGTTCACCGACATGTGGTACCAGGCCACGCGCGAGACGCCGTCGCCGCTCACGAACGTGGACCTGCTCTGCATGCACCCGCGCAGCGACTTTGCCGAGGTGACGTTCGACTACCACCCGAACATCGGGCTCGCCAGCAACAGCTCGTTCGAGATGACCATCGCAGGCGTCTCGTGTCAGCTCAGGTACGACGACTCGTCGAGCAACGCTACAATCGTCAACGCCACGCTGCCCTCGGCCGCGGGCTCCTACCAGGTTGTCAAGCAGTTCGCGATCGACGGCGCGAACGCGGTCTCGACCCGCCCCGAGACACGCGTGTTCGTGGCCTGCACGTTCACGTACAAGCGCAAGCTGGACAGCGCGACCGACACGCAGATTTGCAACCGCAAGTTCGTGATCAAGGACTGCACGCCGCCGCGGATCACGCAGCCCTGCCCGCTCGACGGCAAGTGCGACTACAACAAGTGCGCGGCCCGCAAGGGCGACACGCGCCCCGATCTGTTCCAGGCCTGCGGCGGCAACCGCATCTCGCAGTCCGCGAACCTCGCGACCACGATCAACACGACCGAGGCGCAGTGCTGCGACTCGTGCGACACCAAGTTCTACTCAACCTCGTGCCGACTGCTCCGCGACGCGCCCGCGTCCGCCGACAACCTCTTCATCAAGCGCTGCGAGGCCGTATCCACGACGCCCACGACGGCGCCCCCCGCGGGCGGCGCGAACGGCGCGTACGGCTCCTACGGCGCCTACTCGGTGCTGGCGGCCGCCACGGAGACCGTCCGCGCGTCGACGACGACCGCCACGACCACAGGCGCGGTGCTGCTGAGCGCGATGGTCGCGCTGGTTGCGCTGGTCGTCGTGCGCCGCCGTGGCCAGCAGGCCGATCGCACGGTGGAGGAGGACGCGTACTACCCGCTGCTGGGCTGAGCGAAGTCGCGTGCCACTGAATAACGCAGCGAAGACGGAGAGCGGGGACACAAACGCGACGTAGGCTCAGGCTCTTGACTTGTTATGTGAATATCTGCGTGTTGCTTGTCAATAGCCGACCTGGTTCCTCAAACGTTTGTCGTGTAGCGCACCGGCGGCATCATCACCACTAAGTCCACGCGAAACGGCAGCACGCTCGCACTTGTATTTGGTTTTCACGAGTCCTGCGACTGATGCTGCTGCTGGCGCGCTGCTTTTCGGGCGAGGAAGCGCGCACGTGCGGCCGAGATCGTCTCTTCTTTCGTCGCCTCGGGGGCGGCCGCAGCCGTAGTTTCCCCTTCAGACGTTGGGGCGGGCAATTTGACTCGAGCGTTGTCGTCTTGTGATCCTGAACGCGCGTCGTGATCATCCACGCGCGGTCGTTTCAGAGCCGCTGCCGACGCGCCATCCTCCTCCTGAGCTCTTTCCGTTTGCTGCTCCGCGCCGGCTCGTCGCGGAAGTGTTGCTGCCTCCTCGTCCGCGGCGCTCGGCGTCTCCGCGCGGTCGCTCTTCTGCCCCACGGTGTACGCGCTGCGCGCGTTTGCCGCGGCGCCGCCCATCGCGAGGTTCTTGGTGAGCAAGTTCGAGTAGAACCCGGCCATGGCGTCGCCGCCGCGCTTGGTCACGTCCTCGGCGGCCTCCACCTCGTCGAGCCGGCGGTCCTCCTCGTCCCAGCGCTTCATCTCCTGGAGCTTGCGCTTGTACGAGGCCGACACAAGCTTCTCCTTGTCGCCGTACAGCGCGTCCTCGCTCGCGCGCTCCTTTAGCAGCCGCCGCTCGCGGATCCGCTCGTGCTCGATCTCGCGCACCGACGCCTTCTGCAGCAGCGTGGAGATGTACTTGGAGCTCTGCTTCTCGCTCTCGCGCTGCGCCTGCCGCGCGCGCTTCTTGCTGTCGCGCGAGCTCTGGATCTCGTCGTACACGCCGTCGTAGTCGAACACCGTCGCGTCCTCGGCCAGCGCCTTCTCGTGCGTGCGCTCCACCTGCGCGCGCTGCAGGCTGCGCGCCGCCTCGACGCCCACGCGGCGCCGCTCGGCGACCTTGTCGTCCGGTTTCGGCGTCTCGTTGTGCTCCTCGCGCAGCGCCGACGCGAAGACTGAGGCCGGCGGCGCGAGCTCCTGTGTTCCAGCAAATCCATCCAAACAAGTCAGGACAAGAGTCTTCTTGGTCGCCCTGTGGCCAAAAACGCACCTTTTTCGTGTCTTTTTTCGCGGGCAGGATGAGCCCGTATTGCTTCGCGGCGCCCGACGTGCCCGACGCGCCCGAGGCGGATGGCGGCGCGCGCGCCGGCTTCTTCGCCGCAAGCTTCATGGAGAACGCCATTTTGTCCGTTGGTTAGCTTCTTGTGCCGCCGGCAAGCTCTGGGAGGGAATACGCGTATGCTAAAACAAGGGTTTAGTTCCATACAACAGGGGTCCAGAATCGGCACAAATGGCGCGTCTCTGCGCGGGACTATTTTGTGCATTCCAGGTGTAAAAAGACTGCATCGTAAATACATCGCTTTCCCCTAAATGAATATTTACGAGAACAAGACCATCACTCTTGCTCCCCGGCCTTCTCGAGTGTTGGGAGGGGCTTTCCTCGCCAACTGGTTGGGGAAACCGCGCGAGTCCCAACGCGCCCGACACGAACCAACAGCAACACCAAGGCGGCTCCCTTATGGGCGTCATCTCGGTCGGCGCGTCGCTGGGCGTGGCCGAGCGCAGCGCCGCGCGCGCGCCGAGTGTCTCGCCTTCGGCCGCAGCGGCGGCGTCCGCGGGCGGCGCCAACATTTCCAACGGCAACGGCAACAATCCCAACGGCAACCACCACAACCACGCGGTCTCCGCCACGGCAACGTCGACGGCGCCGGCGGCGATGAACAGCCACCAGTACGCACCGCGCGGGCGGCATCCACAGCATCCACAGCATCCACAGCACCAGCCGCCGCCGCACGAGTACGGCTACCAGAGCAACGCGCAGCAGGCGGCGGCCCTCGGCGGCGGCGGCGGCGGCGGCGGCGGCGGCGGCGGGCGCAAGCGCAGCGGCCGGCGAAAGTATGCGCAGGCCAACCACGCCGGCGTCCACAGCGTCGGTGGGGCGAGCGCGGCGGCCGCGGTGCAGTTCCCGCCGCCGCCGATCGTGACCTCGGCGGCAGCGCTCGCGATGGGCGCGCAGACGGCAGCAGCCGCCGCGGCGACAACGCCGAGTCCGGTGGGCAGGGCGTTTGCGGCGCGATCGCCGGCGCATACGGCGGCCGCGGCGAGTAGTGGCAGCGCGCATTCAGTACCGAGCTCCCCTTCTCAGATCATGCGGGCCGTGACGTTCGAGACGAGTGTCGACACGCATCTGCTGATGCCGCTCGTGTTCGGGGGCAGAGTCGGGTCGCGGTTACAATCGTTCATGCAGCAGTCCAAGAGCGTAATCACTCATCAACCGGCGTCGGAAGTGCTCGCTCCCGATGCGGTTGTCATCCGACTGAATCGCAGCAGTATTACCAGCGCCATGCCGTCGTCGTCTTCGTCGGCAGAAAGACGAATGAGTTTTGTGGTGACCTCAGATACAACCAAGCGCGTACGTACATCTTGCAATTGTGCCAACTGAGGGGGAATACTGACGTGAAGATGTACCAGGTTGATCATGGCGTACGACTGTTGCAAGGCGCAATCGAGACAGCAGAGCAGATCCTCGTCCGCAAACATTTGGGCACAGCGGCGCAGTCGGCGGCGGTGGTAGCTACTCCAGTAGCGGTCGATAGTGGTGGGAACGGCAAGCCTTCCAGCGGCCACGCGAGTGCGTCCAGAGCCGTAATACCGGACCACTCCATCGACGACCCGCCGCCACCATCTCGCCTCACAAGCTCTTCATCATCATCGGCGCCGTTATCATCTCACGGGAATGATCTTGGAGCCAGTCACGACTCGGTCGATGAGCGCAAGGCGCAAACTCGAATACGATACCCTCCAACGAACCAGCCACTCAAAAGTGGCCCAGGTTTCGCACCAAGCAGGAGTATCGCCGAGTCGACGACAGATGTGACGATGTCGGTGCCAGTAGCGACGACGCCAAGTGCAGACAAGGCTGTCAGCAAGAAACGTAAGTTCCTGTGTATGATTCGAGATCATTTGTTTGTGCTGCGAGTTCACAGTTTTCACTGACGGTTTTTTGTAGGCCCACTTCCTGTGTCGTCTGCTGAAGAGGCGAGTTTCGGTGAATCCAATAAACGAGAACGAACGGTGTCCGACCACCGCTCATCTACGTCTGAAGTGCCACACCCAGATCAAACTGATGTTTTGGCGAAGAGGGTATCTGCTTCCTCGGATCGTCAAGCCGAGGGTAAGGATGAACTGAGCGCAGATCCAGAGTTCGACGAGTTCCGAATACGTCTCACCCGCGGTATCGAGTTTGCTCGCGAAGTGGATGCGGAAGCCTTGCGTGTAAAGCAACGCATGATGCGAGAGAAGCAAAAGTATCTGAAGATGGTCCACCAAGCTCAGATTATGCAGCATCAGCAACGTGTAGCAGATGTCGTGATCCGAACTCAGTGTGCGATTATGGCGACGGGCGAATCGAGTGGACGAAAGCGACGACGCATAGAGCAACTCAGCGCAACTCAGGATGCGATACAGAAGACACTCTATGAAAACAAGCGGAAGATACCGAGCCAGCCACTGGTGCAGAAACGCTTGTCCCAACGAAGTCTCATGAAACCAAGTCGCGTGAGCCTCTCAAATACGTCGGGCGAGATTTCGGAGTTATTGAACAAGATAGCTGCGTTCCGTGCGGCTGTGTCGAAGAAGAGTGAGGATGTCACGTTGAAACAGCAGGAAACACTGCCACCATCCGTCGCGCCTTGCTCGCCGCCCAGAGATGCATCATCTGCTGATATCCAAGTGGTGCTGTCGAAGCAGGAGGAGGAGACGAGTGGGCATTCAACTACTGTAAGTGAAGCTACTGATTCTGGCACATCAGAACCGAGTGACAGGGAAAAGCGAAACGATGCGTTCCGTCCTCGGCACCTCGCTCCGGGCGTCTTGCGCGACATGAACTTGATCCAAGACTACACGGATGAAAGTGACTGCACATTGCTACGACTTCTCATTGGTCAGCGCCAGTATTTCTACCTGGAACCAATTTGTCTGTCGTTCGGCACGGAGGACCTGGACGGTCTTCGGCTCGAGGCAACACGCACAGCAAATGATCTTGAAATCATGCGCGAGTTTGTCTCAAAACGCCGACGCTTCGGGGCAGAGCTAGTCAAGGCTGTCGAGTCAGCCACCTCTAGCTCATCTCAGGCGTACTCGTCATCGAAAACGTCGTCTTGGACGACCATGCAGCGCTCGCTTCTCGACTTACACCCATTATTGCTTGTACTTCACCTGCTAGCCATCCATTATCATGCTGTCACTGTGTTGGACCACAAGAAGATGCCCACCAGTTTATCCAAGCCAGATTTGCTCTCAAGCGAAGACGATCTCTCCTCCGATTTGTTCAAGTTTGTGCTTCGTCCCATCCGTTCATCTGCTATCGAATCAAGTCTCAACGACTCACTGCCAATATCACTCGTGAGGGAGACGATCGCGCAGTGCCCTGAAGTCGTCAACCACGTTCTTGACTGGAAGGAGGAAAGTGATGTTCCACCAGTACTGCTACAAGATGTCAAGCGGAACCAATCGAGGAGAGACAAGCTTAGTGCAAGCTCCGCTGCCAGTGTTGTGCTCAGTGAAACATTGAAGCACTTACAGCGCCATGCTGGCGACTTCGACCGAAATCTGTCCGAGCTAGCGAGACATTTGCAAGGGCTCAGAAATGGATCGGTCTCTGGGGACAAGGTTGTGCATCTTGTAAACCAACTCAAGGCGCTCGGTGCACAACTTCTTGTTGCAAACACCCAGGTCCAGTTGCATAAGTGGGCCACTGTGTTCGTAGAAAACGGATTTTCGTGGTTTGACGAAGACGTTGATGATGATGCTGATCTTGACCAAGTCATGGGTGGAGACCGATCCTACGACAAGTATACTTGCCTTCAAGACGCTCTCTACGTTTGGCACAGCACAAAACTAGTGTATTCAGCCAAGGATGTGTGTGGAGGTCCCAGTGCGATCAACTTGGGAGACTCGATGGGCCAAGATTTTGTGGAACCGGAATGCGAAGAGGGGCCAGATCAGACCAATCACGAGCAGGAGGACCCCGAGCTTGTCCAACTTCGCCGAGTGACTCCAGATGATGTGCTGAACATCGTCGAAACGAAGTTTACAGACGTTCGCGCTGTCGCATCCTTCTATCTCACGAGTCACGATATTGCTGAAACCCGACGGGAATTCTCAGAGTCGCTCTCATCAATGCAAGCATCGATGAAGGTTCTTGGGCGAACTGCTCCGTGGCGCACACACGTCAAACACTCCAACGCGTTGAAGACCGAATATACGAAGCAGCGCGAGCTGGAGAACAAGTTGCTTCTTCACCGGTGGGCAGCATACTACAAGGATCGGCCATTACCTTGTAGGCTCGATGCTCCATCCACTTCAAACGAAGAAGTCAAGAGCAGTGATGCAAGCGAGCTAGGCGTTGGCAAGAATCACGTCGTTGACACCGTACAGCCAACAGCAGTTATTCAGGAGACACCGTCAAGTCCAACAAATTCCTCAACTGATCCTGGTATTGTCCTCGAACCAGGAGATACAGCAGAAATCGTGGATATGAAGCTTCTTCGCCATGAGATCGAGAATGTTGCCAAGCAAATGCATTCGATGGGCGCAGTCGGGACTGTGGACACAGATCGAAAGAAGCTGCTGGACGCGTGCAATCTCCTTGCAGCATCGTGTGTTTCAGCTCTCTCCAAATTTATTAGCCACGACGGGCCGCGAGCGACTACTGGTACTGATCCTGCACGGGCTGGAATGACATCACGTGCAGCGCGGAATCGAGCAAACAGCATGAGTAAAGCAGACAATGGCGACCCGATCCGGTCAAGTGGCGAACTCGCTCCTGCAGGCAGTCAGTTGAAGTCGAAGCGCTCAAAAGGTAGGTCGGACGTGGATGAAGTGGCGGTATCCAGTCAAGACGTACAAGAAGAAAATCTCGATACGCAAAAGAATGTTCCTCCAGATGTGTCTGAAGCCGATCCCAAACGTGGGAGCACGAAGAGATCGAAGAAAGTGTCGCTTGCAACAACAGCTCGTCGGCCGCGGGCGCATTCGACATCATCTGCGTCGCCTCGTGCTCCTCAAATAATTATACCAGCACCTTCGATTCCGCCACTCACCAGCCGTGCTAGTACATCGAAAGCCATTCCATCCCACGGTGGAACTGTTGCCCCCATCCTCGCTGAGCCACTACGCATGGGCTGCTCAGGTTGCCGTGATACTCGACGCCGTTGCACGGGATGCCATGGATGTTGCCTACACTGTGTGTGTGTGGGTTGTGGCTGCCGCATGTGCTGCTCAAGCAGGATGTTGGCCGTTCAGAAGACGCTTGGCCTGTTGGTCACAGCTGTGGAAACTCGAATGGGGTGTAAGTGGATCGAACTGGATTCGATCGGTGACCAAAGTGAGCGCTGTGGGATGGTGAAAGCGTGCGCAGTGTGCCAACAATGCAGCTCCCACTGCAAGTGTCACCCGTCAGCTCAAGCTTCTTATCACGAGTATGAAGCATTCCCACATTCTCAAGGTCCGACTGGCAGTTCCACCGCTCCAGCGACAGCCGGATTTCCGTCTGCAGCGACGCGAAAGGAGCGGCGCTTTCGAATCAATCCTACGGCAGTGCACCGTCGCCAGAACCAAACGTCTGGTGGAAGCGACGAAGACTCAAAACGGCGCTCAACTTCAGCTGGCAGTACCGGACATTCAGCGACGAAGCGCACGCGGCGATCCAATTCCGATGCGACACCGTCGATGTTCAAAGACGATTCGGTGGATTCCACGACTGGTTCGGATTTCATGTCGTCGGATCCCTTTAGCGGCTCATCGACAGACGGTGTTCCATTTGCGTCCGCCAACCCACTTCCAGCCCAGCACAAGAATGAACAGGAGGATTTGTTCCGGGCTGCGCGTGTTCGAATGAAACTGCAACGGAACACATACTTGAAAGCCAGCCATCCGTACGGGCTGATTCCACCCAATACTTTGATTGAAGGCGAGATGCTATGGCATCCTGATCGTATTCGGCTCATGTGGGAGCGCAAGGATGTGTACGGTGTGTTGGGCGTCCCACGCGAGGCGTCGTCGCAACTCATCAAGAAGCAGTACCGCAAGCTCGTGCTCAAGCTCCACCCGGACAAGGTGCCCGGCACGAATGAGACGACCGACGCAACATCTCAGAACCCTGGGGAATCGTGGACACTGGATGACCGTGTTTCTGCGTTTGTGGCAGTGACCCAGGCGTACAAACTTCTGTCTGGTGAGATCGGTGCGATCCACAATAACGCATGGAAGACGGCCCCGGCCGCGATGTAATTGCGGAACGATCAATTCTAACCGCCCCGAAGCGTCGCAAGGTGCCGAACCGTCGCGTAGGTTTTGTAGGCTGGTTAATATTTTCGCAATTGGCATTCAGTCGTTTTAGAGGCCGAAGTTGAATACAAAGCTCCCCGACGAGATGGATGTCAACCGCATTTTTTCCGCTGAGCAGATCGCGGTGCCGCCCGACCTTCCGCATGTGCTGAAGGACTGGACGAAGGCTGTGATCCGTGAGAACCCTGCGGACGTGCTGCTGTTCTCACTGAAATACTTCCAGGACAAGACGCAGTTGGCGTCGCAAAAGAAGGCGACTGAGAACCAAGTGCGGCGCATCAAGCAGCTCTTTGAGCAGTACGACGTCGACGGCAACGGGCGCATGGAGGCGAAAGAGCTCAAGCGGTTCTTCCTGGACGATCTCGCGCTTTCCATGAACGACTCGGAGATCGAGGACGTGATGATGGACCTGGACGCGGACAACACGGGCTTCATTGAGCTGTCGGACATCATCCAGTGGTACACCAAGCGCTAGCCACTCGCACGTGGGTCCATCAACGGTGAAGTCGGGCGGATGAGAATGAATGGGAAACGAAGGCAACGCAAAGTAGGCTCGGAAGGTAGGAAAGTGCGGGTGAGTAGGTAGGTAGTACGAGTACACAGGCAGAGAACTTGGAAAGGACATTTCTGGCTGTATTGTAGTGACTGCGGGGGTGGTGTAAGAGCTATGGGGCGAGGAGCAAGCGCGCTCGCGACCAGCGACGAACGCAAGCGCCTCACAACGCGACCGGCGGCGCTCACTCGTTCACGTCGGAGACGGACGCGGCCGCGGCCGAGGACGAGTCGCTTTGCCAGATGCGGATTGTGCCGTCCTCCGAGCCCGTCGCGAAGCTCTCGCCCGTGGGCGAGTAGCGCAGGCACCGCACGGGGCCGTGGT
This sequence comes from Pythium folliculosum, assembly GCA_023336295.1. Taxonomy (NCBI): domain Eukaryota; phylum Oomycota; class Peronosporomycetes; order Pythiales; family Pythiaceae; genus Pythium; species Pythium folliculosum. The sequence goes on from JAADWV010000031.1 coordinate 103,654, forward strand.
GGCCCTTGTGGGTCTCCAGCAGCTCGCCCGTAGTGAAGTCGAAGACGCGCACCCACGTGTCCGAGCCACCGGCGATGAACTTGTTCTCCGTCGGGTGGAGCGAAGCGCCGCCTTCCTCGGCGAACGATATCGGCATGTCGAACGCGCGCAGCAGCTTGAAGCCGTTCGCCGCGTCAAAAAACGACACCTACGCAACGCAATACAAAGAGAGAATACGAGACGTCAGCGCTAGAACGACGATGGAGGTAGATACTCAGGCGCAGCAGCGCACCTTCTTGCCGGCGGCGACCGTGACGATCGCGCCGTTCCGCGAGGCCTCGACGTCCATGATGCCGGCGTCGACCTTGAACTCGGCGACTTTGTCGTGCGCGTCGAGGTTCCAGGCCGTGAGCGTGCCGTCCACCTCGCCCGTGAGCGCGAGCTTGTCGCTGAGCACGACGACCTTGCGGATCTGGTCCTTGGTGGCCATGGTCGCGATGGGCGGCGACGGCATCACGACGATGCCCGTGCGGCCGTCCGCGCGGTACATCTCGAGCTGCTCCTTGACGCTAAGCAGGTCGAACACGCGCAGGAGCTTCTCGTGGCCGGCGGTGAGTAACCGCGCGCCGTCGCGCGTGAACTCGACCGACTTGACGATGTGCTTGTGCTCAAACGTCGTGATGACGTCGCCCGAGAGCGCGTCCCAGAGCTTGACCGAGAAGTCGGCCGAGCCCGTGGCCGCGAACTGCGCCGAGGCGTCCATCTTGGCCGACCACACGGCGCCCTTGTGGCCCTCGAACGTGCCGATCCAGTCGCCCGAGTCGCCGCGGCGCAGCATCGGCAGCTTGTCGTGGCAGGCCGAGATGAGGAAGAAGCCGTCGGGCGTCACGGCCGAGTACTGCACCTCGGCCAGCGGCCGCGAGTGGCCCGGGCACACGACCGGGATCTGGCGCAGCGCCGCGGCCGCCGCGCGGGACGAAGGGGACGCCGGGGCCTCCATGGTTCTTTGGGGGAGGAGCGGAGGGGTGATCTAGAGAGGAGCGGAGCGGAGGGGAGAACGCTCTGATGAGAGGAGGGGGGATCCAATGCGGCTCCGTGTGTTCTGTCTCGCCTTTGCGATCCGATGTCACCACCACACCCAACGAGAACAACCTGAGGTGAAGTCACTACGAGCAGCTCCCTTGGTCCAGTGACCGTAAAAAGACCTCTACTATGACATACCAAAACATCATACAACAAAGGTACTCCCGCACGGTTGCGCGAAGGTTGCACCGCTGACTTCCAGGTCCCTTCGTGCAACCTCCTAACCAATCTTGTGGACGTCACACATTGCCATTCCTCAGGCAGAAGCCGAACCATGGCGCTGCCCGTGCGCGTCGCGACGTGCGCCGCGCCGACCAACATCGCGACGGTCAAGTACTGGGGGAAAGACGACGCGGCGCTCAACACGCCGCTGAACTCGTCCGTGAGCGTCACGCTCCACCAGGACCAGCTGCGCGCCACGACCTCGGCGGCCGCGTCGCCCGCGTTCACATGCACCGAGCTCTGGCTCAACGGCGCGCCGGCGCCGCTCAACAAGCGCGTGGCCACGGTGCTGCGCGAGATGAAAGCGCTGGCGACCAGGCAGCGCGGCGCTGCCGGCGCGCACGCGTGGCACCTGCGCATCGTCTCGGAGAACTCGTTCCCGACCGCCGCCGGACTCGCGTCGTCCGCGGCCGGCTACGCGTGCCTGGTCGCGGCGCTTGCCGAGCTGTACGGCGTCAAGGACGAGTTCCCGGGCCACCTCTCGACCATCGCGCGCCAAGGATCCGGTAGCGCGTGCCGCAGTATGTACGGCGGCTTTGTGCGCTGGGAAAGGGGCGTCGCGCGCGATGGCTCGGACAGCCGCGCCGTCCAGATCGCCGACGAGCACCACTGGCCGGCGCTCAGCGCCGTCATCTGCGTGGTCAACGACAAGGAGAAGGACACGAGCAGCACGGACGGCATGGGCGCCAGCAAGTCCACGAGCGAGCTGCTGCGGCACCGCGCGGCCGAGCTCGTGGAGCCCCGGCTGCGCGCGATCGAGGCCGCGTACCGAGCGCGCGACTTTGCGGCGTTCGGCAAGCTCACGATGCAGGACAGCAACCAGTTCCACGCCGTGTGCCTCGACTCGTACCCGCCCATCTTCTACATGAACAGCATCTCGCGCCGCATCGTGCAGCTAGTGCACGCGTACAACGCGTACCACGAGGAGGTGCGCGCCGCGTACACGTTCGACGCCGGGCCCAACGCCGTCATCTTCGCCGAGCAGCCGCACGTCGCCGAGATTGTCGCGCTGCTCGCGCGCTTCTTCCCTGCGACGCGCGACGGCGCCGCGATGCCCATCAAGAGCTGCTACCCGGACGTGGCGACCTCGACCAGCCTCCCGGCGGCATTGCTGGACGCGATCAAGCTCGAGCCGACGCCCGAGAGCGTCAAGATGCTGTACGTGACCCGCGTCGGCGGCGGCTCGCAGGTGCTGACCGAGCAGGAGGCGCTCGTGGACCCCGTGGACGGCTCGCCACGGCTTCGTTCTGCCAGCGCGTCCAGCAAGACGCTGTTGGCCACGTCCAAAGCCCCACTGGCGCTGCTCGCGACGCTGCTCTCGGCCACTGCGCTGCTGACTGCTGTGCGTCGTCGGTAATAGACCAAGACAATCCAGCAACATATACAATCGGTTCCTTTCTGCTGTTGTTCCTCTCATCTGCCATCTATGTTTGGTCCTGATCCTGCTGCGGTGGTGGCGCGGCACTGCGCTGCAAGCGCCGCTGCACGAGCTCGACGAGCTCGTCGTCCGCGATCGCGGCGTCGCGCGCCCACGACGGCGCCTGCAGCTGCAGCGGACGCATGGCCGCCATGATCGCGTGCTTGGTCGTCTCGTCCATGGGCTGGGGCGGCGGCACCACCACAGCAAGGACCGGTGGCGCCTGCTGCTCTTCCTCCTCTTCGTCTGCGCCGTAGTCGTCGTACTCTTCGTCGCTGTCTGCGGCCAGCGGCACGTACAGCTCGGCGCCGTCGAACAGATCACCATCGTCGTGCTCGTCGGCGTCGCTTTCTCCGGTGGGCTCGGGCGCGCGCTTCTCGTCGGTCGCGTCCTCCGCGTCGTCAGCGTCGTCGTTCGCCGGGTCGTCACGCGGCACGCGCGTGCGCGCCACCACGGCGGCGTAGTCGGCCTCCAGCGCGCCCAGCGGATCAAAGTCGGCGATGAACTCGTCCATTTTCGTGTAACGTTAGATACTTTCTGGAAGGACAGGGTTTCCGAGATCTTTCGAACCGTTAACGGTTAGGATTCCATGTTAACCACGTCCATTTGAACTCTCCATTCGACACATGTCGACCGCATCCACCTCTGTGTGAGAATGTCGCCTTCGATGGAAACAGAATTCTTCCTCGCTTCCTTGCGACGGCAACTCACTTCGAAGTCTTCGATGGCGTGCGCCGGAACTCGGTGGCGGGCGGGAGGGGACTGGCTACCGCGCGGCAAGTATCATGAATCATGATACTTGGTCCGGAGATTCGATGGAGCCACCGCCAAGGTGACTAGGACAAACACGAAAGACGACATAGCACGGCACAGAGATACATTACTCTCACAGCGTCTCTACATACATAACCAGCACGGCTCCACTAGAACGAAGAAGAAGAAGAAACAAAAACAAGGAAGAGGACGCTGGGCCTCTAGGCTTGGTGGAAGACGGCGTGGTCCAGCACGTCCTCGACGGTGAGCCGCTTGCCTGGATTGACTTGCAGCAGTCGCTCGAGCAGGTCGATGGCCGCGGAGGAGATGATGGAGGCCATGTCCCACACCTCGAGGATCTTGCGCACGCCAAACTTCTCGAGCGCGAGGAACGCTGTCTCGTCTCGGGACGCGCACGGCACGAGCGGCGAGCCCGTGAGCAGGATGAACAGCATGATCCCCAGGGACCACATGTCGGCGGCCGTCGCGTCGTAGCCTTCCTCGGCGACGACCTCGGGCGCCATGTAGAACGCCTTGCCCACGCGCGCCGTGCACAGGCGGTCGGCCTCGGTCGCCAACCCAAAGTCGCAGATCTTGCACACGTCGTTCTTGAGCAGCACGTTCTCGAGCGAGAGGTCGCGGTGCGCGATGCCGTGCGCGTGGAGGAACTGGACGCCGCGCGCGACCTGCGCAAAGTAGAACAGCGCGACGCTCTCGTGCAGGCGGTTCTCGGGCGCGTCCTCGAGGCGCGCCATGAGGTCGCCGCCGTCGCAGTACTCGGTGACCATGAACCACGAGCCCTTCTCGAGAAAGTCGCCGCGGAACTGGAGGATGTTGGCGTGCGGGCGCGCCGTCTCGGCGAGGTAGCACGCCACGCGGCGCTCGTCGAACGGGTTGTCCATGCGGCAGTTGGCCGAGAGCGCGCGCTTGGCGCGGCGCAGCGACACCTCCTTGACCGCCACGAGCTCGTGGCCGCGCGCGGCGTCCTCGCAGAGCCAGACGTCGCCGTAGAGCGCGCGCCCGAGGCGGCGCTGGACCAGGAACTGCGTGTTGAGCATGTCGGCGGCGCTATTGTAGGAGAGACCGACGATGCGGGGAGCGGGGCGAAGAAAAGAAACTGGTCGCGCGCTCTCCACAACAGTTCTGTCCCCCCACAACTTGCGAAATGGCGCGTGTGACGGATGAGCTCAGTCGCGGAGCTGCTGGATTGTGTGGGCAGCTTCCGTCGCGTTGGCCGAACAACCCATGTGGATCTGGATTACCGATGTAGATCTTGATTTCGATGATCACTTGAAAAGTATATGCTCCAAATGGAGAATCACCGCTTCTTGTCGGTAGCGCCGGTCCACAACGTCCAGATCGCTCTGGTCATCCCATGGTCTCTTGCGCGCTTCGACTTCAAGGATCCTTTAGAAGTGCAGGGGTGATACAATTTCACAAAATCCGCCAAAACCTTCCCACAGCACGTACCCTATCCGCTCTGCCTTTCTCCTTCCACACAAAATAAAATGAAAGTAGCCTGCTATATTTGATAAACGGTTTCAAATTGAAGGAAGTTAGGTGTAGGGTCATGCGAAAAAATGGAGTGTTCTCCCATGTTGGACTCTGGGCCGTTTCGGACATGAGCTTGCGCCAGCCACCAACCAGCAGCGCTTTTGTGGCTTCCAGAACTCGCTCTTTGCCCCTGTGGTTTCCTTCCATCGCCTACAGTTACAACGCAACGTACAGTCACGGAAGTTCCGCCCCTCATCACTCGACGCCCACATCCTCTCTCTCTCGCTCTCGCGGGCGTCGATCATCGACTCGATGCCACTGCTGTTGCGAGACGGAGAGGTGAGCTTCTAAAACCCAGGTCCTATGTGTCGGCCCCGGATGACGCCAAAACAAAGGAGAAGACAACTGCTGTACATAGGTCACTGGAGACTGCTTGTGCGGTACTGTACTCTATAGTCGATAGTCGATCTCATTAGCGATGTGATCTCATAAGCGTTGGTGTCCAAAATCAGTGCATTCTTTACAAATTCCAAGTAAGGTGTATTAAAACGGCTACTAATGGGGGGGGATATGATCAAAAGTCCGACATCTGAGTTGGATCTGATCGTACCATATTCCAGTATATTTATCAGATGCCACGGATAGGCTCTTCTATTGGAGCTTGTGCGCCCCTCGACAACCCACGTTCGTTTGATGGTTGCTCCTTTCGACGCTGGCAGATTCCTACCGGTACCGGTACCTGCTTCGCGTGCTTCTCTGATTGGCAGGTCCCATGCAGCAAGCGCGCGTGACACTGGCCGAGGTCCCAAATCGAGAAACAACAACGACACTCGTCCTGGACAGCGGAGAGATTACCGGATCGGGCACAGTGATCATTCGGACCCAGAGTCACGGGCAAAGTCATGACCGTCAGCCCACGGACCATGGAAGAAAGAACACGACCGGAAGCTTCCGCAGCCCACACGGTTTAGTGAACCCGTGTCTCCTCATTCTATGTTTCTGTGGAAGCCGGTGGCCAGTTCTTTAACCTCGCGATCCGTGATATCGCGTTGCGCCATCTTCCACGAGCTCGATGGATTCAGCATGGCTTGAGCAGCTCGACGAGGGTTCGCGGAGGCGACAGCCTGTGGCAAACCGGGAGCGCTGGCCGATCCAGCCACGATTCACATGCTTGAACGATCCCAGAGGTTCAAGTATATCTGGGCGCCACGGACGTGCCAGCCCCGTGCTCCATCGGTCACTGCTGTGGCGGTTCCAAAAGCAAGTCAACGCGTCGCCCGGCTGTGTACTGTACTTTCGCAGGGGTAGGGATTGGATACATGGCTACATTGATTTCAACCCCGCGAAATGCCTCTCGAGCTGGCCAGCTTCAGTGCATCCAGCATCCTTCCGAACGCTTTCCTCAGTGTGTGGACAACGGCAGGTGCAACCGAGCGTCGGCCCTTCTCGTGATCGATCACGGTCGTGTCGAGGACATATCGGCATCACGCTACACGCTACGAACGCGTGATGGCGGGGAGGACGACTATGCTGGATCACTGGATTGGGCGCTTTGCTCCCTTGCACCGTTGCGGGCGGCGGGTAAGAGACGTTGAAAGATGGACTGATCCCCCGATAATGGACGTATGGCTGGGGAGTCCCTTCACTGAATACACTCACCCGGACGAGTTCGCGAAAGTACGAGCGACCACGCAAGGGGAACCCCAGTGCGGTCTGCCAGCACCACGCGATCAGCGCCCTGAGGACAGCTAGGAGCCCCACGCATTGACTGGGCTGGAGGCTCTCGGAGAGGCTCCGGTCACCGCCTCTGCCCAGCTAGCTGACTACAGGTGGCTGAAGGGTTATCGGGTTCTCTATTGTAATACACCACACACACACAAACACCACACACACATTACAATCGAGGGCCATGGATCCAAACCTCATCAAACCAGCGGCAACGCAAAACAAACCTTCACTTTGAAGGAGACCTTGGCGAATCGCACCGGTCGCGCACAGAGCTGGTCACTACGATGGCATTCGAAGACCCCACGGTCGAGCGCGCAGGAGCTAGCACCGACGCGTCGGATTCCGTCACAGCCGCATGATCCTCCTGCATCGCTCACACCGGTGCGCATGCTAAAGCGGAATATCGGAACGTCATCTCGCACTCTCCGTCTTGATGCGCTTTGAAAGAGCCGATCTCAACCAAAGGGCGAGGCTTTAATCGGACGAGCTCTGTCGTCGCTCGTAGAACTCAAACGAGCTGCGGATTGCTCAGGTATAGGCTTGATCGCCAGAACATCACGTACCCTTGCCTCGGAAGTGGCTGACATTTCAGCGCATACCGCTAGGCTATTTTGTCCACGCTGAGCTGGAGTACCGCAGTGTGCTCCTACATGCCTTCATGGTGCGACCGAGCAAACACAGACCACAGGATCCCAACGTGAAACCATGTTATCGGTATCCTGTGCTGCAGAAGAGCATGGAAGAAGC
>JAADWV010000310.1:0-39774 GCA_023336295.1 Pythium folliculosum
ATGAGCGCCTCGTTGACTTTGGGACCGAATGCGAGCAGCGTCAGTGTCACGGGAATCTCAAGATGAGGAAGCGGCCGCGTCGACGTGAGCTCATAGAGGCGGGCGGTGAGTGTGGAGTCGGTTCGGGCACGGGCAATCGAGGTGGACGGATGTACGGCCATGGCTCGAAGTGATCAGCTGCACGAGTGAAAGAACAATGTCGTGAATGGTGCCGTGCGAGAATACTGCGCGAGACCCAGGCTTTATGGCGTGGAGAGACTGACTGTGCAAGACGTCAGCCGCATTGGTGCTGAAGAGGACCCTAGTGCCACCTGTCAGATCAATAGGCTCCCACGTTGCTATTTCGAATCAAGCACGCAAATTGCGGCGGTTGTCTTATGTGCCCGATGAGGGCTCCAATTCGTATTGTTCCAACTATTCTGGGAGCGTGCAGACAGGGGATCAAGTCAGAGGATGGAGGTTCCTTCGGTTCGTACGCAGATGATACAGAACAAGACATTTGCTTGAAGGTAGGACTCTCACCAGGTGCGATGAGCTCTCGTGGCTGGTTCGTTTATTTCTGCTTGAATACATCCCAGAGTTCGGGGGCACTCGTCCATAAGCTACTTACTCCACGTCCTCCTCCCGCGAAAGCCACGGTTTAAGCTCGATCTGAAAAACCACACACAACACACGCACAAGTTAAACAATCACGACGGCGAGAGGATCACAAAGAAGGCAGTTGACGCACCAGGCAGCCGGCATGTGTGATGCACGCTTGGAAAAGACCGACGAGAAAGCTGCTCTTCTTGACCATTAGAGCTGCGACCGCGAGGCGCTCGTCTCGGTCTGCGAGATCCGCCCGTGGTTGCTCGAACGCGAAGCGCTCTGCCGACGTCCTGTGCTGCACTCACGAGTCGCCATCGTGACTCGATGGTCTCAACCCGCCCCGAACGTTTCGCAGGGAAGCGGGATCTTTGTTCGGGTCGTTGTTGTCTCCAAAGCGCGTGTGAGTGAGGTTCGTGGCAGGGGTTGGGTGCAGCGACAGAGGCTCGTTGGAACTGGCGTCCGCGCGTGCGTTGCCGATGTCGACACCCGTGCTAACGGGAGTCTCCTCGCCCGAGAGCGCTGCGCCATCATCGTCAAGATCGCCGTGAGGCGTACCGTAGTCTTCGGTCGGCGTTGCGCCTGCCGACGGAACGCCATCAACGCCGAGGGTGGCGCTGGCATCCTCGGTCGTTGCGGCATCGTCCTCCCCCGTCTCCTCCTCCGGTGTGGTGGTGTCCTCACCGGTCTCACCATCAAGTGTGTCGGTGGCTTTTCTTGTCGCAGGGGCGTCGTCGTTCTCGGCGGGATACGTTCTATCCGCCGTGGGGGTGGACGTGGTTTCTTCCGGCTCCTCCGACCGCGGAGTGGTATCACTCGGTGCAGTCTCGTTATTTTCAAGTATACCTTCGTCTGGTATTGGAGGTGCTTCATCCTCGGTCGCTCCACCGGTTTTCGTCCACTCGGTCATCTCGGTTGAGGCTGTCTCATCGGCCTCGGTCGACTCGGGCGATGGCGGTAGAACGTCGCCGTCGATACTCACGTTGTCATCGGTTGGCGCTCCGTCGATGCCGACGACTTCTTCAGCCGGGACGCCATCAATGCCGACTTCGTCACCCGTTGGAACATCATCGACGCCCACGTTCTCGTCGCCAATCATATCTCCATCAATGCCCATCTGAGTGTCGCTGCCCAGGGGCTGGACGACGTTCCCGTTGATGTCGAGCTGCGGCTCTCCCTCAACGTCTCCTCCTTCGCCTGCGGTGCCGACCAACTTACTGGCCTGTGGCTTTTCGCAAAGCGAGTCGATCAGCGGATGCACGAACTCGAACGTGGCCTTGTCGACGACACGCCCGCCGCTCTTATGGTAACGAGCGCCCGCTCAGTCAGTCGCTCGTCTCCTCCATGAGCTTAAGAACACGCCAACAATTGCTAGAACGTACCAGATCAAAGAGGTTGGCAACGCATGCGGCCTTGCTGTCAAAGTCGCCGCGGATCATGACGGCGATCGGCTGCTTGACGTCGTCCGCGACGTTGGACTGCTCGAGCTTGGCCAGCACGTCGACTCGGCGCGCGTGGAGGCGGTCCAGGTACTCGTCCTTGGTCACGACGCCGTCGCCGTCCTCGTCGAGCACGTCAAAGTCGCTGGCCTGGTCCAGGGAAATCGCGAGTGCGAGTGACTCGACCAGCGTCTCGCGCGCCTGCAACTCCATGGTCGTCTCTTCCGCGGGCAGATACGCCTCGAGATCGACGAGCGCGACGAAAGCGGCGGTCGCTGCGGCAGCACCGAGCAGCGCGAATGACGCGCCGAGCACGACGCGCCGCGTGGAAGGCGCGTGGCCGTAGATGGACGGCGAGCGCGCCACGAACGCGAGGCCTTCCTCCTCCGAGTGGCTGCCGTACGACGCCTTCATACTGCGACGATATCAAGTCGTTTGGGGAAGTACAGGACTGCTACTAGTATCTTGTTCCATTGGAGAGACCACGCGACCGCCAGAGCTACAGATTGCTGGCGAATGGAAAGATCACGCGGCGCTTCCGGTCGCGCGGCGAGCGCCGCACGTCGCCGCCTGCTCGCGGCCGATACCTTCGAAGCGTCGCCCTCTCGAAAGATCGCGAGCGCCCCGCCGCAACGTGGGACTTGTTCGAATGGATACACTGAGGGAGAAATGGATCCTAGTATTCATAGTCATAGTACGTATGGACGGGACGAACGAGATGAGAGGCCGTCTAGAACGGCAGCTCCTGCGTGATGACCTGCGCGCGGCCGATGACGTAGACCTTGGCGCCGAGCTCGCGCAGCTTGTCGTGCGGCAGCACGTTGCGGCCGTCGAACACAAACGCGGGCTTGGTCATGGACGCGTACACCTTGTCGTAGTCGAGCGTCTTGAACTCGTCCCACTCGGTGAGCGCGGCGATCGCGTGCGCGTCCTGGGCGGCCTCGTACGGGTCGTTGTGGACCGTGAGCAGCTTGCCGAGCCCCGGGTGCGAGGCCTCGCTCACGCCCTGGTACGCGAGCTCGGCCATCATGTCCTCGATCTTGACCTGCGGGTCGTAGACGCTCACGCGCGCGCGCTCGGCGAGCAGCGCCTTGACGATCGCGGCCGCGGGCGTCTCGCGCACGTCGCCCGTGTCCTTCTTGAACGCGAAGCCGAGGACGCAGATCTTCTTGTTGGTGACCGTGTTGAACATGCGGCGCACCATCGTGGTCGCGAAGCGCGTCTTCTGGTACTCGTTCATGGTCACGACGCCGCGCCAGTACTCGGCGACCTCGGGCAGGTTGAAGCACTCGGCGAGGTAGACGAGGTTGAGGATATCCTTCTGGAAGCACGAGCCGCCAAAGCCGACCGAGCAGTTGAGGAACTTGGCGCCGATGCGGTCGTCGGCGCCCACGGCCTTGGCGACTTCATGGACGTTGGCGCCCGTGGCCTCGCACACGGCCGAGATCGAGTTGATGCTCGAGATGCGCTGCGCGAGGAACGCGTTGGCCACGAGCTTGGAGAGCTCCGAGGACCAGACGTTGGTCGTGAGGATGCGCTCGCGCGCGACCCAGTGGTTGTAGACCCACACGAGCTTGTCCACGGCCGCGCGGCCCGAGGGCGTCTCCGGGCCGCCGATCAGGATGCGGCTTGGCTCGCGCAGGTCCTCAATGGCCGTGCCCTCGGCCAGAAACTCGGGGTTGCTCAGTACCTCGAACTGGAGCCCCTTGGAGTTGGCGCTCAGCACGGCGCTGATCGACTCGGCCGTGCGCACGGGCACCGTCGACTTTTCCACCTACAAGGATCGGATAGACGCAAGTGAGCTCCTGGTCGATCCGCGAAGAGCTACAAAGATAGACGGGCGTCTAACCAACGTACCACGATCTTGTTGGTGGTGGCCACCTCGGCGATCTTGCGCGCGCAGGCCTCGCAGTTCTTGGTGTCGGCGGCGCTGCCGGCGCCGATGCCGCTGGTTTTGGTCGGCGTGTTGACGCACACGAAGATGATGTCGGCCTCGTTGATGTACTTGTCGATGTCGGTCGAAAAAAAGAGGTTCTTGCCGCGCTGCGCGTGCACGAGCTCCGTGAGCCCCGGTTCGTAGATCGGGCAGTCACCCGGGCTGTTCCACTTGGCGATCTGCGCTTCCGAGATGTCCACGACGACCACCTTGACGTCCGGGCAGAAGGACGCGATGACCGCCATGGTCGGGCCGCCCACGTACCCGGCGCCCATGCAGCAGATCGTGAGCTTGAACTGGGCGTCGGCCATTTTGTTGGTTGTTGGGAGTTGGACGATGAGTGTTGGAAGTTGGGCGTTGGCCGGCGAGTTGAGAAGTGTTGGAAGTCGGGCGGAACCAACGCTGGAAGGGGGGAACCTGAAGGAGCGCGGGCGGCGCGAGCCGTCGCCAACGTTTTTCCGCGCCTTCGTTGGATTGGCCTCGTTGAAAAGATCACCGCATCCAAAGGCGGGGAGCGAGGAGTGATGGTTGTCCGGGCGGACGGCACGCGGTCGGCAACGAAACACGGTCACAAAGTCAGCTGGGACACTTGCAACAAATTGCAACAAACACAAAAGACGGTTCCAACGAAACCGGACGACCGCGGCCGTTTCACGGCTAGACCACCGTGTTTTGGCAATGAGTTGGCGGGTTTCGTCCCCCCGAGCGGAAGCGACACTTGCGTTCCTGGCACTTCGACTGTGATCCAGATCCGGCTGGCGCCTCATAAACCCCTAACCCTTGTCAAGACCACTGAATCAGTGACTGATCAGTTCGACCAAGCGACGACTACGATGTATCCATAACACGTCAGTCTAACTAGGCTCGAGCACGAAAGATTCTGTTGGTCGGCACCCGGCACTGGATCTTACAGTACAAACGCGCGTCCAGATTTCTATATTGGACCAAACCAGAGTACACTGTATGTACATCCGGAGTAGGGAGGAAAGCCATCCGCTCGCGGTCGTCAACCTCCGCTGAGCGCCATCCGGCACGCGCCCATCCAGAGACCCCTTTACGAAATCCAGAGTCCACGAGTCCAGAGAAGGCGCTTTTCCCGAGCGCGTCCAGAAAAGATCGGTACCATCCAGGGTTCGAAAATCCAGAGAACCTTTTACATTAGGAGCTGCTCGTTTATTAGACGCCCGGTGGCGGCGTGGCCGTGGCCGTGCCCGTGGCCGTGCTGGGCTTGCTCTTGCGGCCGTTGCCGCCGGAGCGCGGCAGCAGGTACATGGTGAGCACCTCACGGTTGGCGCTGAGGAACTCGAGCGCCTGCGACTCGACGAGCCGCTTGGTCGAGGGCTCGAGCCCGTCGCCGGCGCGGCCCACGCGCACCTGCGCCATGGCGGCCGCGCCTTTGACGTCGCCCGTCTCCCCAAAGAACTTGGCCACGTCGTCCACGAGCTGCCGCACGCCGTCGTCGCGCTTGAGGAAGCCGTGGAGGCGCACGCAAAAGTCCGGGAAGCGGTCGTGGTACAGCGCCGCGGCCCACTTTTGGCGGAAGAACGCAAGCCAGTCGGCCACGTACGCGCTCGCGAACGACGCGACGGCGCTGTTGAGGAACGACTCGTGGAGCCCGACGAGGCACGCGAGGTTGCCCACCTCCACGCGCTCGTGGCCCAGGTACTCGAGCCGGTTGAGCACGCCAAAGTCGTCGAAGAGCAGGCACGTGTACCGCGCGTCCGCGCGCGTGGGCAGCACCTGGAGCGCCAGCGTGTTGGTCAGCGCCGGCACGCTGATTTGCACGTAGTGCTTGCCGCCCACGACGCGCGCCGCGCGCACCACCGGCAAGTGCATTTCCGGCGGCGGCACCACCGCATTTGCACCGGCGTTTGTAGGTGAGACCACGGGGCCGCCGGCCGCGCCCAGCGACGGCGCGCTGCTCGAGCCCGACAGGCTCTTGCCGCGAGTACTGGCCGCCGCGTCTTCGCCTGCGGAGGCAGTGGGCGAGGCCAGCGGGTCCAGCACGCGCAGCAGCGCGGCCGCGAGCAGCTCGCCGCACTCGCGCGCGCTGTAGTGCTCGTGGAGCTTGGCGTGGATGAAGCGCCTGGAGAAGCGGCAGAGGCTGCCGGCCGCGAACACGGCCGCGTCGGTCGTGCGCATGTGGCCGTTGACCACGAGCCGCCCGTCGTACACGAGCCCGCTCTCGTTGATCGCGCGGAATGCGTCGTAGTCGGCGTCGTTGTGCTGGCAGCAGAGCAGCCACGCGCACGGCACGAGCGTCGTGGCCGGGGCAGTCGACTGGCCGTTCGACGACGCCTGGCCGCTGCTGCTGCTGTGGCCCTGGCCGGCGTCCGCGGCGGCGGGCGCCGTGTGGACGCCCTCGAGCACGGCCGCGTCGCCCGTGCCGCGCACCGCGAGCGCCACGATCTTGGCGTTGTACTGCGTGAGGATGCCGCGCTTGGCGTACTCCTTCTCGACTTCGTTGCGGATCTGCGCGTCCTCGAACACGGCGTCGCGCGCCGGCGAAAGGTGCACGATCCGTGCGCCGTCCACGCCCAGCGCCAGCAGCGCCTGCACGACCTGCAGCGCGAACAGCGTGCCGCCGTAGACGGCGATGCGGTCGCTGGACGCCTTCTCCGCCGGCGCCTCGAGCTGCGCGCGCAGCCAGCGCGCCGTGCGCACGTCGCCCAGCGCCACCATCTTGGGCGGCAGCGGCGCCGGCGTGTACGCGTCGCCGTCGAACGCCGGGAAGCGCCCGAGCGCCGTGGCTGTGCCGTCCTGGAGCCCCGTGGCGAGCACGAGGAAGTCGTAGGGCAGGCAGGAGCCGTCCTGGAGCACCACGGCCTTGGCCGCGCGGTCCAGCTGCACGAGCTTGCTCTCCACCACGCGCACGTGCGTCTCCAGGCTGAACTGCCGCAGCTCGGCCGCGGTCAGCACGGACTTGCGCGCGAACGGCAGCGGATCGTCTTCCGAGGCGTCAGTGCCGAGCGGGTCCGGCTCGAGCGCCGGCGCGAGCGCGAGCCCGAGCGGCGCCACGAGCGTGAGGTTGGTGAAGCGCAGGTACGGCACGGCCAGCAGTCTTTGGAGCGCGACCAGCGCCGCGTCCGAGGCGCCCACGACCACCACGCGGTGGTTCACCGCGAGCTTGGGCTCGCTCAGCAGCTTCTTGGAGGCCACGAAGAGCGCGAACGCGCGGTTCGCGCGCCGCTGGGCCGCCCGTGCGGCGTCGTCCTCGTACCCGGCGACCTCCTCGCGGCTCACGTCGATGCTGCGCCGCGGCGGCGCGAGCACGAGCTCGTGGACCACGGGCGACACGTCCGTGGTCGACGCCACCTCGTAGAACAGGCAGCTCTTGCGGAAAAGCCGCGCGGCCTCGCGCAGCACGAACCGCGCGGCCGCGGCGAAGACCGGGTTGAGCACAAAGTGCGTCACGAGCGCCTGGTCCTTGGCGCGGTGGTGCACCAGCAGCACGCGGTCGTCCAGCTGGAAAAAGTGCTTGAACGCGCCCGAGCGCTCCGGGTCGCGCGCGAGCACCACGAGCCCGACGACACCCGCGACGGTCTCCGTTACGGAAGACGACGACGCCACGGCCACGGCGAACGCCACGAGCTTGGGGTTGTCCTCGAGCTCGACGTCGCTTTCGCCGCGCGCGCGCGCGAGCGCGTCCTGGAGCTCGGCGCACGCGGCCGGCGCGACCGTGTGGAGCAGCGGCGCGAGCGCCACGTGCTCGCCGACGGATTCGCCCACGCGCGCGACCGCGAGCTCGAGCGCGTCCAGCACGGGCTCGCCCTGGCTGCTCGCCGGCTGGAAGAACGCGACGGCGTCGCGGTGGAGCAGGAACAGCACGTGCGTGAACGTGCTGCGCGCGCGCGGCGGCACGCGCGAGAACGCGCGCAGGAAACTCGGCTCGGCCGCGTCCGCCGGCAGCGTGAGCAGGCAAAAGTCGCGGTCCGGGAACGCCGCGAACGCGTGCGCCACGAGGTCCAGCGCGCCGCGCGCGTCGAAGCGGTCGTCCACCGCAAAAAGAGTGATCGCAAAGCAGTTTTTCTGCGCACGGGCGTCCTCGACGCGCCGCCAGAGCTGCGCGGCCGCGCGCGCCGCGGCCAGCGGCCCGCCGTGGCCGTCCGCGTCCTCATGGTGGCCGTCCTCGTGGTCCCCGAGTGCGTGGTGGTCCGCGGCCGCGGCCACGGCGGCCTCGGCGTCCAGCATGCGCTGAAAGAGCGGCGCCGTGAACGCCCGGAGCACCACGGGCGTGGGCAGCAGCCCGTCGCACTTGACGATCTCGACGCCGCCAAAGTCGGCGAACGCGCCCAGCACGGCGCCGCAGTTGGCGTGGAACTTGTCCAGGCGGGTCAGGATCGTGCTCTCGTTGTCGTCCGCGCGCTGCACGACGCGGTCGCGCACCTCGGGCGGCGGCGGGTTGAACGCCACGTGGTACGTCTTGCCCGTCACCGGATCCACGCGGCGTCCGGAGATGCGCTGGACCACCTCCTCGTCCGGCACGTCCAGCACGAGCAAGGCCTCGGGCACGACGCCCTGCGCAAGCATCGCACGCGCCTGCGCCTCGGTGCGCGGGAAACCGTCCAGTAACCACCCTTTGGACGCGCAATCCGGCTCCGCGAGCCGCGCGAGGATCACGTCGACGATAAGCTCGTCCGGGACCAGCTCCCCAGCCTCCATGAACGCCTGGGCTTTCAGTCCGAGCGCCGCACCGGCCTGGATACTGGCGCGCAGCATGTCGCCCGTGGATAGGTGGACCACGCCAAAGAGCTCGACGAGCTGCTCGCACTGCGTGCCCTTGCCGCCTGCCGGAGGCCCCGTGATGATGAGCCGCGGCGGCGCGAGGTGCTGCCGGCGCGCGAGGTACCGGAGCTTTTGCGCGCTCTTGACGCGGCGGAGCTCGTCCGCGACGGCGTCGCCGATCTCCTGCTTGGGCCGGAGCCCGTCCACGCGGACCAGCTTGCAGGCCGCGTGCCGGAACGCGTCCACCACGGCGTCGCAGTTGTCGTGGAACTTGGTCAGGCGGTTGCGGACCGTCGCCTCCGTGTCGTCCGAGCGCTGCACGAGCCGCGCGCGCAGCGCCTCGTCCTGCGGCGGCGGCGGGTTGAACTCGAGGTGGTACGTCTTGCCCGTCGCCGGGTCCACGCGCCGTCCGGAGATGCGCTTGACCACTTCTTCGTCCGGCACGGCCAGCACCACGACCGCGTCCGGCAGCAGCCCGAGCCGTACCATGGCCTGCGCCTGCGCGGCCGTGCGCGGGAAGCCGTCCAGCAGCCACCCTTTGGCCACGCAGTCCGGTTCCGCGAGCCGCGCGAGCACCACGTCCACGATCAGCGCGTCCGGCACGAGCTCGCCCGCGTCCATGAACGCCTGCGCTTTCAGGCCCAGCGCCGCGCCGGCCTGGATACTGGCGCGCAGCATGTCGCCCGTGGACAAGTGGACGACGCCGAACGCCTGCACGAGCAGCTCGCACTGCGTACCTTTGCCCCCGGCGGGCGGCCCGGCGATCACGATCTTGGGCGCGCCGCTGAGCGTGGCCGGCGCGTCGTCCAGCGAAGCCGCGCTCTTGGCCAGGTTGTTGTACGCGTCGAGCTCGAAGCTCTGCTGGAGCGGCGCGACGTGGATCACGTCCGAGATCGCGAGCACGCCGACCGCGCGGCCGGCGACGTCGGCCGCGTACTTTAGATGCGCGGACGCGGACGCCGCGGCCTCGGCCACGAGGCACACGTTGTGCGCGTCCTGGTCCTTGATGAGCTCGGCGAGGAAAAAGTCGCCGAACTGGCGCGCGACCGACGCGTTCTGCGCGTTCAGGATCGGCTCGAGGTCGTCGTGGTCCTCGACGCGCGCGCGGCGCACGTGGACGCTCGGCAGCAGGTCGGCGGCGCGCGACTGGTACACGGCGAACTCGGCGAACGCGCCGTCGAGCGGCCCGGCGAGCCCGCTGCTGGTCGAGGGCTTTGGCGCGACGCGCTCGAAGAACTTGGGGAGCCCGCTCGGGTCGGTCTCGAGCTCCACGGACAGCGGCAGCACGAGCAGCACGCACGAGCGGTGCGGCAGCGCCGTGTACGCGGCGTGGAGCAGCTGCCGCAGCACGGCGCCGCTCGCGGCCGACGACTGCTTGAGCGCGAGGAACGCGAGGAAGAGCCACGTGGAGGGCCGCGGCAGCTCGTACTTGGCGCGCAGGTACGCGCGGAAGGCCTCGGCGTGGTCGGCCAGCTCGTCGCTGAGCGGCGGCGGCCGGTCGTCGAGCGCGCAGAAGCCCAGCACGCGGTCCGCGCGGTGCGCGTCCGTGGCCGTGAGCGCGAGCTCGACCGTCTCGATGAGCGCGCCCAGCTGCGAGCCGGCGCGCGCGCCGAAGAAGCGCTTGCGCGTGGCCGCGTCGGGCAGGTCGAGCGCGTCCTGGACGTCCCGTTGGTCGGCGTCGGCGGCGCGGCGCACGGCGTAGGCGCCGCTCATCGTGGACTCCGCGTGGCTCTGGCAGGGACGCGGCGTTTCCACGGCGTCTGCTGTTGTTCCGCCACAGCAGCAAGAGCCGCCGCCGTCCGAGCGGCGCACGACGTTTCCCATGGAGCGAATATTTATACAGCCAGCGAGCCCACGGTCTCCGATATTACGCTACAGAGAAAAGAGACTGAACCCATCTGTCGCGAGCTGATATTACCGTCATTTGGCTGTCTATACAATTACGTGGAATATGCTCTTATTCGAGATCACTTTCATGTGCGCTCGCTCTTCTTGGACTTGTCCGACTTGCGGCTGCTCGAGGTCTTCTTCTTCTTGCCGCCGCCGCCGAAGAGCTTGCGGTGCGTCCAGGCGCGGACGCTCCGCGAGAGCCCGAACAGGCCGAGCCCCTTGACGACTACGAGGTTGCTGTCCTCGGCGGCCCGCACCTCGCCGTCACCTCCGCCTTCACCGCCCGCGCCGCCTCCCAGCTCGCCCACAACGTCGGCCGCCTCGTCGTCCTGCTGGTGGCGGTCAAAGTCGTCCACCGCGAGCAGCTCGCTGCCCGAGAAGCTCAGGAACGGCAGCTCGTCGCGGTGGAACGCGTACAGCACGAGCTGCCGGCGGCTGTTCTTGGCCGAGGCCGCGAACGCGACCGGCCCTGGCCCCGGCGAGTTCTTCTTGCCGGTGGACGCCCACGAGCTCATGCGGCTGAGCCCGGAGCGCGCCTCGCTCGCTCCTGCGGGTGCTGCTCCTCCTGTGCCGGCAGCCCCGGCCGTGAGCGCCGCGGCCCGGCTGTTGCGGCGCTGCTGCATCTGGATCCGGTGGATCGACGACACGCGCGGGTCCGCGCGCACCGAGCGGAAGCCCGTGGCCAGCACGGGCCGCTGGCAACCCTCGGGCAGCGCCAGCAGCAGCACGTCCTTGCTCGCAAAGTCGTGGAACGCTACATGGGTACAGCGCGTCATACGGTGAGTCCTAGGACCAGTTAGATCGATAACCAACGAGACACGGGCGTACCTTTGGTGAGCAGCAGCTGCGCGCGGACCGCGTGGTCCGGGCTCATGGCGAACATGGTCACCACGAACGCGTTGTTGCGCAGCAGACACGTCTCGATGGTCTCGAAAAACTGCTCGGCGATGACCTCGATGGGCTTGGTGCCGTCCGCGACCGCGAGCTCGCACGCGCCCTGGAACGCCGCGCGCACCTCGTCGCAGTTGTCGTGGTACGCCTGGAGCCGCACGCGCACGGTCTCTTCGGTGTCGTCGCTGCGCTGGACGCAGCGCTGCGCGATCTCGGGCGTCGGCGGCGCGTTGAATGTGCGGTGGTACGTCTTGCCGGTCGCCGGATCCAGCACACGGCCTGAGATGCGCTCCACAATGTCCTCGTCCGGCACGTCCAGCACGAGCATCGCGTCCGGCACGATGCCCTTGGCCAGCATCGCACTGGCCTGCGCGCGCGTGCGCGGGAAGCCGTCCAGCAGCCAGCCGCGCTTGACGCAGTCCGGTTTCTCGAGCCGGTCCAGGATCAGGTCGATGATGAGCTCGTCCGGCACGAGCTGCCCGGCGTCCATAAAGTGCTTGGCCTGCATGCCCAGCGGCGCGCGGTCCGCGATCGCCGCGCGCAGCATGTCGCCCGTGGACAGGTGCACGACGTTGAACGCGCGCACGATCCACTCGCACTGCGTGCCCTTGCCGCCCGCCGGTGGCCCGGCGATCACGAGCTTGGGCACGTGGCGCAGGCGGAGGGGCCGCCGCATCTTCTTGGCGTTGTACACGTCGCGCACGAGCCGCCGCGTGATCGCGTCTTTCGTGCGCACGGCGTCCACGTACGTGAGCTCCACGTGCTTCATGAAGACCTGGAAGACGGGCTCAAAGTGCGCGTGGTAGGCCGCGAGGCGGCGCCCCACGTGGTCCTCGCGGTCCTCGAGCCGCTGCACGACGTGGTCCGCGCGCTCGGGCGGCGGCGGGTCCGAGTCCAGGTGGTACACGCGGCCGGTGTCCGGGTCCAGCCGCCGCCGGCAGAGCCGCGCGAGCACATCATCGTCCGCGAGGGTGATCACGGCCACGAGGTCGGGCACGACGCCCTGCGCGACCATCACGCGCGCCTGCATCTCGGTGCGCGGGAACCCGTCGAGCACCCAGCCGCGCGTGCGGCAGTCCTCGTCGCCCAGCCGCTTGAGCACCATGTCCAGCATGAGCTCGTCCGGCACGAGCTCGCCGCTGTCGATATAGGTCTGTGCCTGCAGCCCGAGCGCCGTGCCCTGGTCGATGTGCCACCGCAGCATGTTGCCCGAGGACAAGTGCACGAGCCCGAACTCGTCCACGAGCGCCTGGCTCTGCGTGCCCTTGCCGGCGCCCGTGGGGCCGCACAGCACGATCTTGGGTGGGCCCGACGGTGAGAGGTGGAGCGACGAGGACGAGCGGCTGCCTGCGCTGCCGGCATCGGCTCCTAGCGGCGTGCGCGGCGACGAAGACGAAGACGACGACGCCATGAGCTGCGGCGCGACGACGTGCGAGCGGTAGAGCTCCGAGAAGAGCTTGGCGTAGTCGCCCACGCGCTCGCCCTGGAACGCGTCCGTGCACGCGAGCAGCCCCGCGGGCGCGCGCTTGGTGAGCGAGAAGGCGGCGTAGCACGCGTGGTGGTCGCCCTGCGCGCTCACGGTCTGCGCGAGAGTCGCGCCGTTGAACCACGCGTGGTAGGACGCGCCGTCCTCGAGCCGCGACTGCATCTGCTGGATCTCGACGATCGGCTGGAGCGCGCGCATGTCGCGCGAGTCGGCCTGGCGCACGTACACGGCGGGCGTGTAGTCGACGCGCACGGCGCGGTAGAAGCGGAAGACCGCGCCAGTGGACAGCGAGATCGAGTCGAAGCACGAGAACGCCTGGTGGAAGAGCCCGACCTCCTCGAGCTCCACGCCCACGGGCACGGGCAGCAGGACGCCGCCGATCTCGGCGTGCGCGCTGAACAGGTAGTGGCAGAGCTCGGCGACGATCCACGCGTGCGCCACGGTCGGGTCCTGGCTGAACGCCGCGAGCAGCGCGCAGCCGTTGGCGCGCCCGAAGAGCACGCGCTTCTTGAGGTACTCGGTGGCCTCGGGCCACTTGGCGAGCCCCGCGGGCACCTGGTTGTCGAACGCCGCGAAGCCCACGACGCGACCCGAAGTTGACTCGACGACGCAGAGCGAGAGGAAGCACGTCTCGATCAGCGCGCCCGTGTGGAGCAGCCCGAAGAGCCGGCGGCGGTCGGGCGGCTCGGGCCACTGGAGCGCGTCCACGGCTGCCGCGTCCGCCTCGGTGCACACGCGGATCGCGAGCGGCATGGCTCAAGCGGGAGCAGTGGAGATAGCGGCACGCGCGACGCAACGCCCTCTCGTGGGCTCGGGATGGATGGTGAGCTGCCCCACGTCACGACGGCGTGGCGGCCCCACAACGGGAGGGAGCGTTTGCAGCGCAGCGCGGCGTCATTAATAAATAGAAAGCCAACGAGGGACAAGACACGCGTGGGGGTATTTATACGAGACCACCGTGCGTGGCACAAAGGCGTCTGTGTGTTGCTCGTCTGTGGGCGTATCGGAGACCATGAGGTCGGTTTTTATCCGAAGGGCTCTCTCCGCGTCGCTTCGTGGGCCGGGATGTAGCCATTTGACGCAATTCAAATTTGAATTGCATTCTCACTCCGCATTTGTGACTTCGCGTCCAGTGCCCACGGTCTCCGCTACTGTATTCCCACGCCAGGTATCCTTCCAAGCCATGAGCGACATGGCGCTGGCGGCGGCGCGCGTGCCGCTGACGCGCTTCCTGGCGCCGTACTACGCGCTCAACCTGGCGGTGCCGCTCGCGTATGTGGTGCTGCGCCACTTCTTCTGGACGCCGGCCATGGAGGAGCGTGAGGGCTTCCTCAACATCCCACGTGTACATGATTCATCTCTCTATGGGTCTATCGCTGTCGCCTGACTCGCACGTCTTCCTGTGTGCAGGAGCAAGAGGTGCTGGTGCTCGTGGTGGTCATGTTCGCGATCAACTACCGCAAGAAGGCGACGCTCGACGGCCGCGTGGCGATGCTGCTCACGTACGTCAAGGTCGCCGTGCTCGCCGCGCTCTACTACATGGACCGCCGCGTGCTCGGCTGGATGCTCGTCTACTGCGCCAGTGCGTCTGCTCCCTTTCTCTCTCTTTATCTCGACTGGGGGCCTAACGATTTCACTCTTTCTCTAGTCCTCTTCGTCGCCGTGAGCCACCCCAAGTACGCCGGCCCGGAGAACATCACGGCGCTGAACCCGGCGACCATGGAGCAGCAGGTCAAGCGCCTCGGCGGCACCAAGCCGCTCGGGAGCGGCAAGAAGAACGTCTCGTGGCTCGTGTACTTGTACGCCGACTGGAGCGACCACTGCCTGCACCACGACCCGCTCATCGCCGAGCTCTCGCTCGCGTTCAGCTCGGAGACGCTGCGCTTCGGCAAAGTGGACCTCGCGCGGTACCCGGAGCTCGCGCAGGAGCACCGGATCGACGTGTCCACCACGTCGTCGCAGCTGCCGACGCTCGTGCTGTTCCAGGCCGGCGCCGAGGTGGACCGGGTGCCGCGCATCGACGCGCAGGGCAACGCCGGCAAGGTGCTGCTGGACCGCAAGGGCCTGGCCGCGTTCTTCCGCCTCCAGGAGCTCAAGGACGGCAAGAAGAGCGCGTTCGTCGCCAAGAGCCGGTAGACAGAAACCCTGCGAGAGTGAGAGCAGAGGCGATCTTGAACAGACGCTGCGGCATTCAAATCATACTCCCTGGAGTACACCCGCAGAGGACTCGATCTCCTGTAACCTCGATGGTCTTGGGGGCCACGTGCACAGCCTCCTCGATCTTCACACAGCAGCACGCCGAATGGGGCCGAAGAGACGATTCGCGTGGTTGAGCGGGGCCAATGGCTACGGGGCCAACAGCTTTCTTCGCGGGAGATCCGCTGCATTCCAGCGGATCTCCCGCGAAGAAAGCGATCCAGCCTGGATCGCCTGGGGACGGGGATAGCAGCCGAGCGGCTCTGATTTGCCGTGTCACGCACGCCGAGATCCGAGATTCTGACACGTGGCACCGTTGCAGAAGCCCCTTCTGCCATGAAGTCCCGCGAGCCACAATGGGCGGTGCGAGCCACAATGGGCGGTGCCACCATGGCGTTCTTTTTGGAAGCACAGAGATCCACCAGAGAGCGTGGTGCGCGCCTGGATTTTCCGGACCAAAACCACATCAAAGATCGCAAATGTGAGATGGCCACATCCATGTTCCGTCCAAGTGACCCAAGCGGCTAACGTACGATGAGCGTTGTTGTCATCGTGAGACTGACCCAGGAGATGTGGCTGCGTGAACGCATCCTCTGAGAGAATCCAGATCTGGATAGGCAAGCAGCCGTCGCTTGAAAATCCGGTGCGTCTCCTCCTCCTATGGATTCGCATAACCTCTGATATATAGTGGATCAAGATGAGCGTGTTCCAAACAACTACAATTATGAGAGAATTTCACAGAAATCCAATCCTTCGACATTTTATATCCTCGTCTCCTCCTTCTGGACAGTAGTAGCCATGTGCGCGCAGAGACCGTGCAGGACGCGGGAACTTCTCCCGCGGGCTTCCGTGCCTCGTCCAGCCGGACCAGACGGCCGCGGTTGGTCCAAGCGATGATGATGCTATTGCGATGGAGAAGGGAAGGAAGGCCCCGGTGGCCGTGACCGTCGTCCTTGGCGTGGCCCATAGGCGTGCTTCTGTGTGTGTGCGTGATCCGGAGCGGCCTCCGGACCCCAGCTGCTCATTCCCGATCTTCTCTCCACAAACGCCCGCCAGACACAACCACCACAATGCGCGTGTTCGCTCCGTTCGACTTGGCGGACGACGCCACGCTGGCGCTGCTCACGACCGTGGGCGGCGCGCTCGCGCTGACGATCATCGCTCTGCTCTCGAGATCGCGCAAGGCGGCGCCGTTACCAGCAACAAAGGATACCGGGATCAAAGTCCACACGCTCGAGAACCGCGGGTTCCTGCTGGGCGACCTCCCGGAGATGGGGCGCAACTCGCTGCGGCTCCACGAGTGGCTCTACGAGACGAGCCTGCGCTTCCGCGGCGAGCCCTGGCAGTTCTACCTGCCGGGCATCATGAACACGACGGTGCTCACGAAGCCCGAGCTCATCGAGGAGGTCCTGAGCACACAGTCCGACTTGTTCATCCGGGGCAAGGCCACCAACGACATTGTCGAGGACCTGCTGGGCAAGTCGTTCATCGCGGCCGACGGCGAGCGCTGGTACCACCAGCGCAAGGCCACGGCCAAGTTCTTCTCGGAGCGCGCACTGCGCATGTGCATGACGGTCCACATGCGCAAGAACGTGGGGCAGCTCTCCGATGTTATCGACCGCGCCGTGGCGCGCGATGAACCCCTGGAGATGATGCCGCTCTTCCAGGAGTTCGCGATGCAGACGTTTGCTGAGCTGGCGCTCGGCATCAACATGAACATCATCGGCACCGGTGAGACCCACGTGTT
The DNA here is from genome assembly GCA_023336295.1 of Pythium folliculosum. Lineage (NCBI taxonomy): Eukaryota > Oomycota > Peronosporomycetes > Pythiales > Pythiaceae > Pythium > Pythium folliculosum. Next base: position 16,896 of record JAADWV010000310.1, read on the forward strand.
CGAGCGCGCGATCCGTGAAGGCTCGCCTGTGGTCATGCGCCGTGGTACGGTTCCAGCGTTCTGGTGGAAGCTCGAGCGCTGGCTCAACATCGGCCCGGAGCGTAAGATCGCTGAGAGTATGCGCGCGTCGCGCGAGTGGCTCAACAAGTCATTCAACGATAGTGTGGAGGCGATGTCGGCGCGTCACAAGGCGCGGGCCGCCTCGGGCGCCCCGCCAGCGACGCCGGATTCGGTCGAGAAGAGTCTTGTTGAGCTGTTCATTGACCAAGTGAGCGAAGACAAGGAAGGGCTCAGCGCCGAGGACCTGCCGGAGGTGATCCTTTCGCTCGTGATCGGTGCGCGCGGCACGTCGGCGACCTCGCTCGTGTGGTACTTCTTGGTGCTTATGAAGCACCCGGAGGTGGAGAAGAAGCTTCGCGAGGAGATGGCGGCGAAGCTGCCCGATGTCGACGACGATTCATACGTGACCAGCGACCAAATCTCCAAGCTCGTGTATCTCGAGGCAACGATCAAGGAGACGCTGCGCCTGTACCCGGCGCTGCCGCTGAACCAGCGCATTGCTGACGCCGACACGGTCATCGGCGGCTCGATCCCGGTCAAGAAGGGCGACAACTTTTTCATCTCGCCGTACACGATCGCGCGCTTGCCGACGGTGTGGGGCGAGGACGCTGCGGAGTTCAAGCCCGAGCGCTGGATCAACGCCGAGACCGGCGAGCTCATCGCTCATCCGACCACCAAGTTTCTCACATTCAGCATGGGCGCGCGCGTGTGCATCGGCATGCGGCTCGCGATGCTTGAGCTGCGTATCGTCGTGGCAAACCTCGTCAAGCGGTACCGCTTCTCGCTGGCGCAGCCGAATAGCATGGAGCACGTTCTGTCCACGGAGCTGATCCCGAAAGACCCGCTGGTAATGCGCTGGACGCGCAACCCGCTCACGCCCGCGGCCACGAACGCCTAGAAGTCGAAGAGCTTCGCAGCTGCCCCTTGTTCCCCCATCGTACTAGTATTGTATTGAGATTGTCCCAGTTGATGAGCTCCAAAATTTGCTTTTTTACGACACTTTGTGTTTGGAGTCCAAACACGAAGCGCCGACGTTCCTAAAGAAGTAAAATAAGAAGCGCTCTGGGGGACTCACTCGCGCCGACGTTCCCTCGGTGTGTTCTCCTGTTCGCTGACTCTTTATCGATCAGTGAGCCCCTAATGCACACTGCTTCGTGAGCTGTCTTGTCGTGGCGAGACTGATGATCCAGTTGTTGTGGATAAATACAGTACCTGAACTCATCCTTCGCGAGAACCCAGGCCATTGGCATTTATCCTGCATCGTATTCGGCGAACAAACTGTAACCCAGGCCGGGCCCAGGGCTGCCTCGATGCCAGGCCTGGGTTCATTGAGAGGATGTGTGGATATCGCCTGAGAATCTGCTGCTGATCAGCGACACTTCTTGGGTTTCCTATCCTCTAATCTTTCATGGGTCGTCGCGTACGGAATTAGTCCACTTTGAACTCTATTTCATAATAGCCTTTGATATCGTGTCTTCTGTACGAGGACAGTGGTACTGTAGCCATGTGTGGGTCTCCGAGTTGCGGGAACTTCTCCCGCGGCCTTCGCGCCTCCTCCACTGGAGGCTCCAGCGACAGCGAGATCGGGCCGCCGCCGCCGTTGGTCAAAGCGATGATGATGCCAGCGATGGAGAGGGGGCGGGCCCAGTGATCCGGATCGACCCGCGAACCCCAGTAGCTCATTTCCGCGCTTCTCTGCACCCGCATCACCACCACAATGCGCGTGTTCGCCCCGTTCGACTTGGCCGAAGACCCCACGCTGTCGTTGGCCACGGCCGTGGGTGGCGTGCTCGCGCTGACGTTCATCGCGCTTCTCACGAGATCGCGCAAGGCGACGCTGCCCAAGGGCGAGGGTGCCGCCATCAAGGTCCACACGCTCGAGAACCGCGGGTTCCTGCTGGGCGATCTCCCCGAACTGGGACGCAACTCGCCGCGACTCCACGAGTGGCTCTACGAGACGAGTCTGCGCTTCCGCGGCGAGCCCTGGCAGTTCTACCTGCCAGGCGTCTTGGGGACGACCACGGTGCTCACGAAGCCCGAGGTCATCGAGGAGGTGCTCACGCAGGCCGACACGTTCACCCGGGGCAAGGCCACCAACGAGCTATACAAGGATCTGCTCGGCGATTCGTTCATCGCGGCCGACGGCGAGCGCTGGTACCACCAGCGCAAAGCCACCGCGATGTTCTTCACGGACCGCGCGCTGCGCACGTGCATGACCGTCCACATGCGCAAGAACGTCGGCCAGCTCTCCAAGGTCATCGACCGTGCCGTGGCCAGCGACACGCCGCTGGAGATGATGCCGCTCTTCCAGGAGTTTGCAATGCAGACATTTGCCGAGCTTGCGCTTGGCATCAACATGGACATTATCGGCACGGGCGACACGCACGTGCTCGAGCGTGCGATTCGCGAGGGTTCGCCCGTGGTCATGCGCCGCGGCATGATGCCAGGGTTCTGGTGGAAGCTCGAGCGCTGGCTCAACATCGGTCCGGAGCGCAAGATCGGCGAGAGTATGCGCGCGTCGCGAGCGTGGGTCAACAAGGCTTTTCAGGATAGTCTCGCGGCCATCTCGGCGCGTCACGCGGCGCAGGCTGCGTCAGGCACCTTGCCGGAGGCGACGGATTCGACTGGGAAGAGTCTCGTCGAGCTATTCATCGAGCAGGTGAGCGAAGACAAGGCGGGGCTCAGTGCGGAGGACCTGCCGGAAATAATCCTTTCGCTTGTAGTTGGCGCGCACGGCACGTCAGCGACCTCGCTCGTGTGGTACTTTTTGGTGCTCATGAAGCACCCCGAGGTGGAGAAGAAGCTGCGGGAGGAGATGGCGGCGAAGCTGCCCGATGCCGGTGACGATTCGTACGTGACGAGCGACCAGATCGCCAAGCTGGTGTATCTCGAGGCAACGATCAAGGAGACGCTGCGCTTGTATCCGGCGCTCCCGCTGAACTCGCGCATCGCGCACGCCGACACGGTCATCGGCGGCTCGATCCCGGTCAAGAAGGGAGACATGTTTTACATTCCGGCCTACACAGTCGCGCGCTTGCCGACGGTTTGGGGCGAGGACGCCGCGGAGTTCAAGCCCGAGCGTTGGATTGACCCCAAGACTGACGAGCTCATCGCCCATCCGAACAACAAGTTCCTCACGTTCGGCGTGGGTGCGCGCATGTGCATTGGGATGCGGCTCGCGACGCTCGAGTTGCGCATTCTCGTGGCGAACCTCGTAAAGCGCTATCGCTTCTTGCTGGCGCAACCGAACAACATGGAGCACATTCTGGCCATGGAGCTCACCCCCAAGGACTCGCTCGTGATGCGCTGGACGCGCAACCCGCTCACGCCCGCGGCAACAAGCGCCTAGGAGAAGAACCATCGCACCCACCTGTCCTCCATTATAATGTATTGAAGTTGTCCCAATTGAAGAGCTCCAAACACGCAGTTATCTTAAAAAGCGCTTTATTTATCATCAGAATGAATGCTGTACCGGCTTTGGAATGATTGCACTCCAGGTAGTAAAAAAGCGCTTTTGAGTTGAAGAAATGGAGAACACATACCTCTATTGTGTGATATTTGAAGTCATTCGCACCTCTTTTGTACGATACAAACTTCTTGGGTTGGAGCTCTTCGCAATGTTGTGTCTGGCTCACTTGGCCAGAAACTATGGGGGACTCGCTCGCCGAGTTCTGCGCCGGCAGCGCGCTCTTCATCTTCAACGGCGTCGACATCGTCTGCGGCGTCGTGCTCGCCGTCTACGCGCTCTATCTCGGTGCGTTTCTCCTTCCCTCCGCCTTTCTCTCTCTTCTTGAAGGCAGTCGGTCTCACGTTTTCTGGAACGGCTAGGCGTGAATGGGTTCGCACCCGACTGGCTGTACGGGCCGATCCTCGCGCTCGGCGGCTTCATGGTGCTCGTGGCGGCCATGAGCTGGTGCGGCGCGTCCCACCGCAGCTGCGGTGCGTGCCTCTCGCTCTCGCAGCACCTGTTCATCCTGCTCGCGCTGCTGGAGCTCGCGCTCGCGGTCGTGATCCTCACGCAGGGTGACGCGATCAACCGGTTCCTGCGCGACCACCAGCAGCAGCTCCACCTCACGTACGCTCTATTTCTCTCCTTTTGTCGTAACGATTGTCGGTCGCTGACTTCCTACCTGGGTATTCTGTGGTACGCAGCGACGACCAGCTGCGCCGCTTTGAGGACAGCAAGTTCCTGCCGGCGTACCTGCTGCTCGCGCTGTTCGCGATGGAGGTGTTCCGCTTCTGCTGCAGCAGCGAGTACAGCCGCGCGCGCGAGCGCCGCAAGTACCACTACCGCAGCCTGGGCGCGCTGCGCGACCTCGATGACAGTCTGCTCACGGTCAAGAAGGAGCAGGTGCGTTCCTGGATTGGTCTCTGGATTTGTGACTGGATTCACTCTAACGAGAATGTGGTGCACAGGACATCTCGACCAAATACGCCGACCTCAAGGACAAGTACAGAAACAAGTACCAGGCCCCGGAGGCGCGCTCGGCTCCTGTGGCATCCGACAGCTACTCGCTCTACGTCTGAAAAACTGCGAAAAATGCAGTTGGATACTATCTTCTAGTCAGTATCAGGAGCCGTAGGGCCCATGCTTTTTCTTTTCCTTCTATACTGTCACGTCTAATTGAATCGCCATCGAGCGCACACTGCAACGCAATGTCTCGTACTTTTGAGAGGCATCCAGACTTTGATGTGCGAGCTGCTGCACAATTTCCTCGAGTTTGCCGCGGTGGTCGTCTTGGACGGCCTTAGCTTCCTGGCTCAGGATCTTGATCTCGCTCGAGCAGATCGCCATACTCTCATCAACAGCCTCGCGGATGCGTGAGTGATTCTTGAGAAGTGTGCTTAGCGCGTCCTTGGTATGGTGCTCGTAGGTAGCGAAAGTCTCGCCAAGCGCGTCCAACCGCTGCGTGAGCTGCGCCTTCTCGATTTTGCTCTGCCGGTCCATAGCCTCGCGCAGCGCCTCGAGCTTGTGGAGCCCCTGTGCGTGCTGTTGCGCCATCGTGGATCGCACACTCGAGCACTCCCTCGCGAGCACTTGGACGTCGCTTGCGAGCGATATAGTGGCCGCGCCGGCGTGTTCTTTGAGCGTGAAGAGCTCGGTCGAGAGCTGTGAGGTCTCAGTTTTGAGCTTTTGGAACCAGTCGCCGGCCTGCTCCTGGGTCGACTGGAGCGACTGCGTGAGGTGCATCGCCTCGCGCTCGCGCGCCATGAGGTCGTCCGTGCTGTTCTTCACACGGCCCAGGTCGGCCTGCGTCTCGTACACACTGAGCGCGAGCTTGGAGAAGGCCTCCTGGAAGTCGGAGAAGCGGCGCTCGCTCGTGTCCCGGAACTGCTTCCGCTTGCCCTCGGCCTTGGACGCGTGCGCCTGTAACGTCGCGACCGACTTCTCCAGCCCCGCGACGCGCTGCTGAAGGCTGTCGACGGTGTCGTTCATGCGCTTTTGCGAATCCTCTGGAGCGAGCGATCCGTTAGGACGAGAACTGACACACAATCGGGGGCTAACGATACGTACCGACATAGATACAGACGTCGGAGAGCGACTCGAAGGCCTGCTGGAGAGCGGCGACCTACGCCGTACACACAAACCGTTAGACGGATGTCACGCTCACTCCCAGAGATTCCGAGCTCACTTTGTCGCTCAGCGCCTGGACCGTTTGCTCTTGCTGCTCAATCTCCCGCCCTTGCTCCTCGAGGCCCTTCATGTTCGTTTTGATCACTTCGATATCATTCACCAGCGAATTCTACAGCGTTTTTACCTCGTGAGATGGTGTCCCCGGACAACATGAGATCGAGACGCAAAACGCACCGTGCGCTTGGTGAGTGAGACCGCCGAGAGCGACTTGTCCTTGCCGACCGAGAACGCCTTGGAGGCCTCCGTGGGCCGCCGCACCGTCGCCACGCGGCTCGAGGTCAGGCGCCGCTCCATGCTGCTGGCGCGAGGGTGTGTGGACGGATCCGCTGGTCCGTTTCAGGTTTTGCGTGTCGTTTCGAATTCAAAATAGCCGCTCCCTGATGGATGTACTACTACTACTACTCAACAACCGGAGGTAGCCAGACCAACATGAAAGGAACGCCATCTATAGTGTGAGCATGCGTTTGTGCGTACAGAGCTCCTCGTAGGAGCGCAACAGTCTCCATTCGTTTCTACACGGCGCTTACGTAAGGCTCTAATCTATCTATCTATCAATCCGGACGGTCGGGCTCACTGGACGCGCGCGCAGTGGGCCTTGAGGCTCGGCGTATGGCACCAGTCCACGCCCAAAAACTCGGACGCATCAAATGCTGGCGAGGTGACGTCCACGTCGGTCATGCGGTCGTAGACCTTGCGGTACTTGAGCGCCTTCTTGGCCAGCAGCGCGCTCGTGCCGGTCGGAGCGCTGGCATCGCCGTTGTTGGCGGCCGCGGCCGCGAGCAGCAGCTGCCGCACGGCCTGCTGCGAGCGCTGGCGCACGGCCTCGTCCTGGAAATAGATGGTGATCCGCTTGGGCGAGCCGTGGTTGGCCATGGCAGTGTGTAGCAGTTGAGCTTGGTGGGTGTTACGAGCGACGAACAAAGAGCGGAAGGTAGTGTGATGGAGGCCGGGTGCGTGCAAAGCCAAGTTTTGCGAAGTGAGCTCTTGCACCGCGGAATAAGAAGTCGATCGGGGGACAATAAATATAATAAAAATAGGGGAACAGCCATTCGGACGTGGCGCAGCGCAGCCAGCTCGCCAATGAACTTCTTCAGAAGGTACTGTAAAAACGAACGGCAATGGCCTAAGAAAGATTTGATCTTCCCGCCAGCGGCGTGTTTTTGTGCCGCCTCCTCACACTCAACCGAGATTCTTCAACCTCTCCTCACGCTCACTTCAATATGACATTCATTTTGAGAGGTCTACAGTCAGTTGGCATTTCATACATTCCTCTATTCTCAGGATTTGACAGTCGTCCTAAACATAAGGGAGGGTATAGGCTTTGGAAGGAAACGGCCTGAGGCTCCTTTTGAGATAAAGATGCATGGTCCCATGTGGAGGCTCCTTTTTATCAAAGGGCGCGCCTTGGCCGATTTGGTACCGTACTTACACTCGCTCTGCCGCCGAGTGACCAGTTCGTTGAAGCCTGTCCTAGACTAGGACGCACCCCTCCTCGATAGAGTGTTCCTCTGGGCGACCAAGGTCTCACCTGTTCGGCGATCGTTCGTTTTTGCTACCGTACGTAGAATCAGAGACCGCCAAGCGAGACTTGGAGCACAACGCCGTCCTGTGCGTGTGTTATGCCTGGCACCGTAGTAACATGCGAGATACACAAGGATGCTCAGGAGGTGGAGGCGGCCATTCATTCGCAATGGTATTGTACAAGGCATTTGGACTATTCTCGAGCTCCTCGTAGAAGCTCATCGGGGTCTGGTAGTTTCGGTGGGCGGCCGGGGCCGTCGGTTTAGTGGGAGCGCGCACAGTGCGCCTTGAGACTCGGCGTCTTGCACCAGTCCACGCCCAAGAACTTGGACGCGTTAAACGCCGGCGACAGCACGTCCACGCCCGTCATGCGGTCGTAGACTTTGCGGTACTTGAGCGCCTTCTTGGCCAGTAGTGCGCTCGTGCTGGAGGCGTCCGAGGAGGAGGCGGTCGCGAGCAGCTGCTGGACGGTCTCCTGCGATCGCTGGCGCACGGCGTCGTCCTGGAAGTAGATCTTGAAGCGGCGCGGAGAGCTCTCCAGCTGCGAGTGAGTGTGGTGCGCGCTCTTGGGGCTGATGGCCATGGTGGGGGCGGTGCCGTGGATCATGTTAAAGGCGTGAGGGAGTGAGGACTCGTTTGGGATCACTTGCGTTGGGCTTGGCGTGTTGCGAAGTGAGTTCGCTGGAGCGGGCAGACCTCCGGGCTCCAGCACGCACCAGGCGACCGGTCGCACAGAACACCACAGCGCAGTGTATGTATCACGCCCACGAAGCCGCGTTTACGCCGTTGGGGCGACCAGGGGGCGAGGAGACCGGTCAGGTATGAAATCTGTATGAGCAGGGTATGCCCTCTAATAAGTTTATGTTTGCCTTGGCTGCCAGAAGCTAAGATGTGGATGGGCGTCGCGAGTGTTCAAGTATGCATTGTGAGAGGGGATTCCACGGAACTGTGTTTCTGAACCGTCCGTGAAAAAATAGGCTGGCCTCTCCCTCCCTCCCACCGTCGCGTTGCGATACAGTCCGCTCCAAAATCGACGGAAACAACTCCACCAAAGCAATCCTTGCGAGAGGGCGGCGGGCGATTTTCCCGACGGGCCCTGTCGGTCCTGTCGCTTCGAGCGGCCTCCGTTTTCCCTCGTATGTGGGGTTTCTGGAACGGTCTCCGATACGTTGTAGGTACAGCAACTTGTTGGGGGAGGCTCCTCCCGAGAGGAACTGTACCGGGATGAGCGCCATGCGCGACAAGAACACCAAACGGCATTTACGCCAAGCGCGACAGGGCATTTTCACCCCAGAACAAATCAACTAAGCGAGGGATATGTTGTGGCGATTCAAAAAAATGTTTTCCCAGAGTTAATTATATTCTAATGGACATGAGAAGCTGATAGGTATCATGATATGTAGTTCCCTGGAACGTCTTGCGTGTTTGGATCCCAGTACATGTACCGAACGCTAATGTACAGTTTGCTCCGAAGAGTCTGCACTGTGGACTGTTCGGAGCATACACTGGACCACAGAGGCTACCGCAGCAGTCGTTGGAAGAGACTGTGGGCTCCAAAAGGAACATGGCACAGCGCTTGTCGCCCACAGTGGTGTACAGGAGTCCAGCATCTGGACCGACAGAGTCGCCACTTCACCGTACGGTACCGGTATTGACAGCTCGCTGTGCCAGCAACAACCAACGCGGGTCACATAACCACGTGCGATACGCGTCTTCAACCAATTTGAATTGACACGAGCTTAAAAGCTCGTGTCCCAACTGGGAATCCTTTGGTGAAAGTGGCCCAAGCACAGCCACCAGCGGCTCACGATCTATTGACCGCGGTGCATCAAATAGAACTCATGGTGGCATCGGCTGTAGCATTGCAAATTTTAGGCGCATTCTATAAGTTGTTCTATCGGTATCGAGCTCCTCGTAGAAACCCATTAGCAGTCGTGGAAATCAGTGGCCCGATCACTGTGAGCGCGTACAGTGCGCCTTGAGACTCGGCGTCTTGCACCAGTCCACGCCCAAGAACTTGGACGCGTCAAACGCCGGCGACAGCACGTCCACGCCCGTCATGCGGTCGTAGACCTTGCGATACTTGAGCGCCTTCTTGGCCAGTAGTGCGCTCGTGCTGGAGGCGTCTGAGGAGGAAGCGGTCGCGAGCAGCTGCTGGACGGTCTCCTGTGAGCGATGGCGCACGGCGTTGTCCTGGAAGTAGATCTTGAAGTGGCGCGGGGAGCTCTCTGGCTGCGTGTAGGTGTGGTGCGCGCTCTTGGGGCTGATGGCCATGGTGGGGGCGGTGCCGTGGATCATGTTGAGGGTGTGAGTGAGTGGAATGTGTTTGGGATCACTTGCGTGGGGCTTGGCGGGTTGCGAAGTGAGTGAGTGTGGCCGAGTCGCGTGAGTTAGCAGGAAGGAGCGAGTGGGGCGGCTGCCAAGAGGCGTAGCCAGTCGCATGCCGGTCGAGCGTATCGCAAGTGGATTTTTGGCGAGGGCCATTGACGCCGAGAGCGACAAGGCTGAGCTGCGGTTACCTCCGAGCGGAACATACGTGTTTCGTGGGGTATGCTCGTTTGCAGGTACTTTCCTCGTCGTGCCATCCCGAATGGCCTTCCAAAGTTGTGCTGTGATGGTGGCTGTATCATTTGCTGGAGGTATGAGGTGGAACAGGAAAAATTGCGAAGGCACGTTCCACGGGTCGCTTCTCCTGCGGTAGGGAAAAAAATAAACACACCGCCTGCTCGGCTCAGCGCTCGCGGAGCCGTGCCCCTCGTCGCTTCGCGACTCGACAGTAATAATCAATGGGACGGTGCTAGCACGAATGCCGTGGAGAGATCGTGGTTGTCACTTGGCTTGATGGAATTGATTGCACTGCCCCTCCAGATGCTGTCGCAGGTTTCATGGTGCTTGCTTACACGGTGACTTTGGTCGCGCGTGATTGAACGCAAACCGACGATCCTGCCGCACGACTTGCCTTCCGAGCCTACCGGCTGCGAAACGGGGGTGGTTACGTTTGGTGTGAACCAGTGCCCAACTGAATTGGCGACGTCAAGGACGTCAAGTACTGGGGGGATCAGAGTAGACCACGTTTCCTGGGAACGCATATATTACGACACAAATATACAGTGGGAGCTGACGGAGCGGCCGACTCATTCTAGGCGCTTTCGATAGGCGAGCGCTTTCCTCGCAATGATCGTGCTCGTATTGGTGTTGTCGCCGGAGGCGGCCGCGATCATCCGCTGCTGGATGTTTTCCAGGGAGCGTTCGTGGAGCGCCTGGTCATGGAAGTAGACCTTGTCTCGTCGTGAGGACGACGGCATTTCCTGTGGGTTGGTGGTCATGGCTTGCTGAATGGAGGGCGAGGTGGGGGCTAGCTCGATTTTGACATTGTGAGAGTGAGACGGCATGAGGGAACAGCGCGAGTGGCGCTACCACTACTCATCTCAGATAGATCCAGATGCGTGCCGTAACGACTAGCGATGCACCGACGACTGGGATCTTTGGTCCTGGAGACCACCGATCGATCGAGTGAGTTTTTAGGATTGGCGAAATTTTTCGTGTCCGTTATCGCAGGTATTTCATTTGCGAGTGTCAAATTCGACATGTTTTCTGCGAAGTCGGCTTTTGATGGAGATTGATTACTATTTTGTGCAGGTTGTGGAACACAATCCACGGGATTGGGCGCGGATCCCGATTGTTTCGGCATGGACAGACGAAATCAGTGGCGGCGGAGCGTTTAGACAAGGACGGTTACTGTGGTCGAGGCCCACCAATTGAGCGCACGCCTTCACGTGACGGAGCTGGTCATGCAAGTCGCATCGCGGAGCCGGTTAGCTGGTGCCACACATGCCCGAGTGTCGGAAGATGCGTCGCCCAGCCAGCCTGGATCTTCCTGGCCGAGCTGTTGTGTGCAGCCGAGTGGAAGGAGGCGATCACCGCTAGAGTGTAGACTGATTTGATTGGGAAGGGCGACGGTGTTACACGCTCAGCGTAACACAAAAGGTGCTCTGGGATGCTACTGCGGCAACCATGTCAGTGCGAGCCCAGTTCACGCCTGGGAACTTCGACGCGTCAAATGACGGGGAGCTCACATCCATGCCGGCCACGCGGTCGTATACAGTGCGGTAGGTACTTGAGCGTCTTCTTGGCCAGCAGCGCGCTGGTGGAGCTGGCGTGGTTTGTCGAGGCGGCCGTGGTGAGCAGTTGCTGGACGGTCTCTTCGGAGCGCTGGCGGACAGCGTCATCTTGGAAGTAGATCTTGAAGCGGCGCGGCGAGGCCTCCATTACGGCTTTACGCACAGGGGCGGACACCGAGCGGACGATGGCAATCGAGCGGTGGGGCATGGTGTTGTGTGGTGAAAGAAGGCGGTGTGTGTGGCGGGTGGCGAGTAGTGGAATGAGCAAGTGAAAGATCGACTGTCGAGTCGTGGCCTCTCATGAGACCGTGGCGCCGGCCTCGACAACTTTTCGCGATCGACCTCGACAGGTCGCGGTCGCTGTCGACACCCCTTTAAAAATACCACCAGCCCCAACGCTCCTCCCCCAAAGTTCTGCACTGAGACTCTTCAAGGATGCAGTCAGTTGTGGCGCATATCGGAATCCAAATGTCATAATGGGCTCTGGGTGAGGCGTGTGTGAGTGCGGCTATTGAAGCGACGGAGCCGAGGTAGAGCGCGTCACAGACGGGACGCCGCGACTGGAAACCCGGCCCTTTGGGCCGATCTGTATCATCGTTTTACGTCCCGGGTGTAGCCAACTACCTACAAGCGGTCTCTTTGCCAAGCTGACTTGCTTTGCCGTTGCTGTGACTCAAACCACGACGAAAGACGCCGGTTGGGTGGTTGGAGAGGAACGCCCGAGTTGAGTGACAGCGATTCTAGCTTTATTGTACACGACAACTCCACCACACACCATCTAGTCTATTAGTTTGTATAAGGGGGCTTGACTAACGAAGATGTAGTGCATGCCGCGCCCAGCAGCTTCCGGTAGTGGAACGCTTTCCTCGCCAATACGGTACTGTTGCTGGTGGTGTCAGAAGAGGAAGCCACTTGCAGAAACTGTTCGATGTAGTCCTGTGAGCGCTGGTGGAGCGCCAGGCCCCGGAATTCAACACGCTGAGTCCGTGGCTTTGGTCGTGGAGACTCCAGGCTCTCGCCATTGGCGTTTGATCGAGTGTCGCGGTTGATTGTGGTATGTTGATGGTGGGTCGTATCCGACGTGAGCGTCCAAATCGACTCTGAGGACGTGCAGGGCGCTACACACGCTCGCTTGCGTTAGTTGGGATCTGAGCGCAGCCCACAAACTTCAGCACGGTGGGTTTTGGATCGTCATGGGCTCGAGCGGTGGGGCATTTGATCGTCACCGGCTTGGTGGTGGACAGCGCTGCCAGTGGATTCTTTGGTAGGTACATTTTCACATAATGTGGTCGATATAATTTACTACAGGTAGGTTTTGAAGGAATACATCAAATCATATGCACCAAACGGATATCAGCATCGGATATTAGAGGCTCGCGTCGGCGGTTTGACAACATGCGAGCTGCTGGTCCAGATAAATCCAGCAGCCATCACAGGACGAGCACAATCGAGCCATCGGAGACCTGTTCCGATTGTTTATTCTAGGGTTCTACCTGTGTTGGGCGAGTGGGACCACCAGGCGGGTTCTCCTGTCTCCTTCTTCTAGGCCCCTCCAGAGCCACCAGTTGTCGCGTTCGGTTCAGCAGGGTGGTCTGCGCATTGGCCTCCTTTGCCAAGTACCGTACTCTCGTCCAGGGACACAACCCGTGAGATCGTGCTGAGGCATGGTTGTGGTGCGAAGTGGCAGTCGTACATAGGGTGACTGGCCCCAGCGCCTGCCGCCTCAGCAGGCGGGAAGTCGCCACCGCCTAGTCGCCTCAAAGCGCAAACGGTGTGCGCGTCCTTTGATGCGTTTACCTCGTTCGCGATGCGAACGCTGATAGAGCAGCACCCAGTCCGACTGCGGACCGGCAGACTATCTGGATCAAAGCGAAAGGAATGCTGTGAGTCGCAGGCAATCCGAGCGAGGGCGCTGGCGCACGATTGCTGTCTGTAGGTCGTACCGGAAGGGCCGGCATTGGCGACAACCTGGGCAGATGCCTAGGCGGCGCGCGTTCGTTCGGGTACGCATATGTGCGAGTCTTCCCACACTCATGCCGACTCGCCCTATCAAGTAATCCACGGGCATGTCACACAGAGTGATAATACGCGTACGCTCGCTGTACGATCTCCCCGATGGAGACGAGCTTTCGCTCGTTAGCGCGTGTCACGAATGAGCCTCCCCTCTTAACGGCCGGCATCAATCCGTTCTGTCGCCAGGCATCTTTGCGCTGCACCGCGCCATGCACTCAGGGTGGGGTCCTCTGGCCCCTTTCGTAGGGTTACCTCGCCACGGATTCATCGTGTTGTTTCTTTCCGACAATCAAATGAGCCTGGATCCTGGATGAAGAGACTAAACGACAGACACCGCAAGTGGATCACCCGCCAGCTCCCGCAAAAAGGATAGGTTTAGATAGTCGGGTGGGTGACACTTGTGTACGGCCACACACCCGACAATGTGGTCTTGGTTCACTTTGCTTGCTGGGCCGTGACTGTCTCTACCGGGCAGAGACGGCTCACGTTGAAGTGGAGGGTATTGCATATGACATGGACGTATGTTTCATTTCTATCACTGCATACTATGAGATGACTCGAGTGGGGTACATAGGTACATACACCGTGCAGCATATTCCTGTACCGGGGCACCTTTCTCGCCAAGACGGCGCTGTTGCCGGTGGCGTCAGAGGATGAAGCCGCGCGGAGACGCTGTTGGATGTCGCCTTGTGGCCGCTGGTGGAGCGCTGGGTCCCGAAAGTACACGCGCTTGGTTAGGGAACAAACCTAGCGTCCGAGTCGAATCGCTCTAGGCGTGTCTTGAATGGCGGTCATTTCCACCGTTGTGTCTTGCCGTTTGTCGGCCAGAGGGATCCATATTCACTCTGATGGTGACACGACACGCTTTTCCGTGCGTTAAGATTTGAGAACGTCTGACGACGTTTCGGGTGCATTCGGACGTCATGGCCTGCTTGAGCGCAGCGCCAGTGGAATTTTGGGCGTAGGGACGTTCGTGCGTACAGTGGTGAGGCGGGCTTGTCGAATATCATCTATGACAGGTAAGTTACTAGCTTCAAGTATCGACGTTGAAGTTGCGACTTGATATCAGCTATCATGTGTTGAAGGTTTTAGACCCTGCCCCGATCCAACGACCTCACTCCGCTTCGCCGTCGCACCGGACCGACACTGAGAAATCCAGCAGCCGTAACGACGACAGCACAATCGATTAGTTGGCGCCCATTTCGGATTTCGTTTTCGTGAGCGGTGCGTGTTCAGTACGTGGATGACACACGTGGGCGGCGTCCCTCGCTTCTCTGAGTCGTCCCCTCTCATCCAGGCTACTCAGCATTCGGTTCAGCTGAAGTGAGGTCAGCACCGCACGGAGCGTTTCCGTCTCTGTAGGTAGCGGTGTTGGCGGGGGAATCCTGGGAAGCGGCCGCACGATGTTTGCATCGCCAAGTACAAGTGGCCCAGCCAGTGCTTACACGACAAGGCGTGCTGACCACTTGTGGTCCGTGTGGGGACATTCGTTGCCTAGTCGCTTTCAAGCGCAATCGAAGCGAGAGGGCGTTGTCGCGATTGCCTCGTGGAGTGGTTTATAGAAGGAGAGAGAGGGTACGAGACGGGAATGTGGGCATCTGCGGCTACGTACTTTCAAATTTGTCGTTATACGCAAGTTGCTTCAACCGATGGCGCGCACGTGACGCCATACGGTCGCGCAGATTATGCCGTGAAGCGACTCGGCGCGCCATACCCGCTCACCGGGGGTTCCGGTTCGTGCTTGTGGGCCTATCCAACGCCCATGCTTGGACAGAACTATCGTGGAACTACTGACCAACAGTGCGAGTGCGCACAGTCGCTTAGACCACAAGACGTTTGAAAACAAACCGGCACATCCTTCGCGCGATTTCCGGCGGTCTGTCTGCACTGTCGCTATGCAACTTGCCTTGAATCACTCGCCCGCAGAGAAGTTTGTTCATCAAGACTCTTGATGAACAAACCTCTCTGTGGGCGAGTTCCAATCGTCATTTGTGGGAGTGGGGGAGTGAGCGTTCCTGAACTAAACCAGTCGGTGTGCTTCTCCAGTCAGCCCCTCCCCATCTTTTTCTCTGTCTCGGTACTGTGCTCAAGCTCTAGTGAGACCCGGGGCCTCCGTCTGAAGACAGCGCTAAGTGCTACTCACTCAGTCGACTTGGTCACTAGCATTCGCAGCCCACCAACCCACTTGTCTGTATTATCATACGACTTGGATTGTACACACAAGACACTCCATTTGAATCACGGCAAAAACCGTGTATTTCCAGAGCACAATTGCTAAATATTCCCGAGCCCCTCGTAGTAGCCCATTCGCACTCATCTCGTTGCGGATACCCGTGCCCACGTTTTCAATGTGACCGCTCGCAGTGGGCTTTGAGGCTGGCCGTCTTGCACCAGTCCACGCCCAAAAACTTGGACGCGTCAAACGCCGGCGACATCACGTCCACGCCCGACATGCGGTCGTAGACCTTGCGGTACCTGAGCGCCTTCTTGGCGAGCAGCGCGCTGTTGGAGGTGGCGTCTGAGGAGGAGGCGGCCGTGGCCAGCAGCTGCTGGACGGTCTGCTGCGATCGCTGGCGCACGGCGTCGTCCTGG
Source organism: Pythium folliculosum (assembly GCA_023336295.1). Classification (NCBI taxonomy): domain Eukaryota; phylum Oomycota; class Peronosporomycetes; order Pythiales; family Pythiaceae; genus Pythium; species Pythium folliculosum. Next base: position 32,838 of record JAADWV010000310.1, read on the forward strand.
AAGTAGATCTTGAAGCGGCGCGGGGAGCCCTCAATGCCCTCGTGGGTCGGGCTCGTTGCCTGCTTGGTGTTGATAGTGTTCGCCATTGCGGGATAGAATCGCGTGTGCGGTGCTCGGCGTGTTGGGGAGTGAGGAAGACCACGGCAGGCGTTGAGGCGGGAGACCGCGAACACAATACGAGTCGGTACCTAGCAGTGCGTGCGATGAAGGCGCCACTCTGTGCGCGGAGCGATTACGCCTGGAGCGACAGGGCAACAATTACGCAACAACGAGGCGTTTTTGAAGGGGTATGTGTATTCAAATATCCCAATAATGCCCACCCCAATAGGTGATGTTGAAGTCAATGGTCTCTCCTATGGAAGCACCATCAAAAGATAGAGGTCGTTCCGAGGAACGCGCGTCGAACATTGCGCCGCTCTGTGCAGTACGATACCGTCGAAGCGAGTGTGCTAGCACGCGGTTGCTTCCGTTCTGCGCGGCGCCTCAGAAATCAAAGCGAAAGGGACGATGTCGATTGCTCCGGGGGCATACCGTTTGAGTGAACGGTACTGTACTGTACAGTGGTTCTCGCCCAGCTACATTCGAGACCAGCGCTCACTGAACACACGGACCCACACAATCCGAGCGAGAGGGCTTGACAGTGATTGCATCCATTCATAACGTACGGGTCTGTGCTGGGAGTGGCGAGGTCCAACGCACTCGTCAGTTCGTGTGGCGGCGTCTATGGCGGAAACCGTAAATGGGGCTCCAGTGAGCCTACCACGCATTATTAGAGACTATCGCATGCATTGAACCTAAAGAAGCATGTTTAACGGCTCCATGAAATGGTGTTTCGGATCCTTGTTGAGCCTGGTCAGCAGCGCTTGGTCTAGACCTGACAGCACTGGGATGGAACAGTACTGTACTGTGGTGACAGAGAACAGCGACCTCTCGTCCGGTCACCTAACTCCGGCACTCTGAAGCCATCGAGCGAAACCGCCGGAGAACACGGCTGAGTTCGACGGTGCACTGGGCCGATCTTGGCGCATGAGACGGTGGGGTGATCTCTGGGCAGACGAGCCGGCGTTGTGTGACTTTGGCGGCAGCCAGGCGCCTCCAGCCTTCTGCAATCGGAGATGTGGGAGAGGGCGACGATTGAGGTGGCTGCGGTTCAACACAGTACGGTAGGGTGTACGCGCTCAGTACGTAGGACTGAACCAGGTGCGGAGTTTCTTCGGATAGAAAGCGGTTTGGCTCAATGGCTCAAACCAACCCGTGGGCGTTGCCCCGCCTCGAACACCGGCGACTGACCAACGGAATGTCGGACGGACAGGCTCGGGACCGGATTGTTCACGATCAAAGGATCAGCTCTAGCCGTCGAATACGCTACTGTGCGCAGAGCTGCGTCATCAGCCGCGGCAGAAGCAGTGTTAATCGTCGGTGTTGTGAAGCTTCTAGACGATGTAGTAGACCCCGATCCTCCCGGTGTCACGGCCTATGTTCCTCACAGTACCGCACATGAAACAAACGTCTTCATTCAACGCCATATTGCCTGCACGGATCGCGGTCTTCTATGCTACGAACAAGGATGGATGGCCACCTATTGTGAATGCGCTCGGCTCTTCGTCTGAGTCGGCGCCGCCGGGCACCAGTCGATGCCCAGGAACTTGGACGCGTCAAACGCCGACGCCGTGACGTCCACGCCCTCTATCCGGTCGAGGACCTTGCGATACTTGAGCGCTTTCCTTGCCAAGCGCGAGCTGGTGCTGGAGTCGTCAAGTGATCGCGCCGTGATCAGTAGCTTCTGGATGTTCTGCTGGTAGTGTTGACGAAGCGCGTCGTCTTGGACGTATATCCGAAAGCTGCGGGGCGATGTCTCCGCTGGCGGCGCGACGACCTTCGCGGGGGTTGCCGAGACGGTGGCTTCATGGTGCGTCATGGTTTGTATTGTGTGCCTGGAGAAACCAACTATGACTTGGCAGCTCGTGCTTGCGCGCGGGGGTCTGGGAATCGCACTACCAGCAGCTCGAACGCCGCCGTGGAGACCACGAGCACGTAATCGTGGACGGTGTGCGCGGGAGAGAGCATGTACTCGGCGGATTTCTTGGCAGGACACACTTGAGGCGGTTTCTAGCTCAGTACATAGGCATATAGAGGTATTATTCAGAGGGTTGTTTGGAAAATGTGCTCAAACCTGTCTTTTACTCATCAAGACATAGAGGTATTTGTTCTTGTCCCTCACTGCGACCATGACTGGCCTCAGGCGCAGAAATCAACCAGGGCGTTACCAGGGAGCGAAAACAAAGCGACGCCGCATTCCCAAGATTGCGTACGATCGGCCACCGGTTCTAAAAGAATTGATATTCGACTTGAGCAACTACATTTTAGAAGCCAGCATGTGATACTTCCGTGCAATCATACCTAGCGATCCTGGTGAGCTTTTCTAACCGCAAAGCCATTGCTATCTCCCTGGCTGCAGTACCTCCATGTTAGCCTTTATCTGTTCTCACCATCTTCGCTTTGGTTACAATGGAGGCTCGCTATTGACTCAAAACACTGGGCAAGAGCGCGTCAAGATGGTGTGGGCAGGTCTAGGCCCGCCCTCATAGCCCTGGATCGAACAACGCAACTGAAGCCACCCTCAACGGTCGCAGAAGCTGCGCTTGTACACTGTAGCCGTGCAGAGCAGAAGAGCCACATGCGTGTGCACGTGCATCGACAGTGCATCTGGATGCGATCCTGTCGAAGTTTCAGCGGAGTCCGTGCACTCATTTAGCCGCACCGTAGGTCGCGCTCATTTAGCCGTTACCGTCGGTCCGTCGGCTGTGTGTGTTTGCGTCGAATGTGGAAGTGGTGGCTGGTGCACTCCGAGACAGTACTCTCGAACGGTGGCACGAAGCGTAGCAGAACTCGATCGAGGCGTGAGAACACTTGCTGCTCCAAACGGAGCGATACGAGTCCACACATTTCAAGGGCTGAAAACTACCAACAACACATCGCAACGCAGGAGATGGCAAACCCTGGGCACAAGTTGAAGCGCTCAAGTCACGTTTCTCTTGGTGCACTTTGGGTGCCACCACACTCGGTTGGGCGCAACACAAAAAAGGAGCCACGGTACTCATTATTACTTTATGAGGGTCTCAAAAACAGAATATGTTGCAGTCGCGTTTCCACCCATAGATATATTATAGCATATAGGAGGTACTGACGCCACCATTGCTCGAATGCGAATGTATGACTCCTCGAAACGGACTCGCCGAGAGACCAATGCATGCGAGATCTGAAGCTGAATGTATGCACATCGGCATTCTTGCAATCGATGGGATATAGCGGTGCCGCATATCCGCGTTTGCTCGCGGCAGCTCGGAATGCAAGTGTCTAGTCGCATTCTCCAAGTTCCACACTCATCCCCATGGAGCTAGTGCCAGGCAATTGTGGCGGCAACACCCCACGTCAGATAATTGCGGTCAACGTAGGCAAAACGGAAGTACTGGCACTGAAGAAGCTGCGCCGCGTTCTCTGTGGATACGCCAAACCACCCAAGAAGAAGCCTTTGGAGGCCGTGTAGACCATCACACGGCCGTAGGTTGACGCCAGCTACCGCCGACCCCCAAGCGTGATAACCAAGTCTCTACATGATCCAAAATTACTGGTGCATTTGTCCTGGTTATCCTATCAGGCTCCTCGTAGGAACCTATGTCACTGCATGCTATCTACAAACTGGTGCGGCTCCGCCCTGCGATCAGTTCGATCCTGCGCAGTGGGCCTTGAGGTTGTGGGTCTTGCACCAGTCCACGCCCAGGAACTTGGACGCGTCAAACTGCGGCGACGTGACGTCCACACCGCTCATGCGGTCGTAGACCTTGCGGTACTTGAGCGCCTTCTTGGCGAGCAGCGCGCTGTTGGTGGTGGTGTCCGTGGACGACGCGGCGTGGAGCAGCTGCTGGACAGTCTCTTCGGAGCGCTGGCGCACAGCGTCGTCCTGGAAGTAGATCTTGAAGCGGCGCGGAGAGATCTCTGCCTGCTTGGGCGACGTGGCAGCGGCCACAGTCATGGTCGGGGTGGCGCGGTGGACCATAGTATCTATAGATGATGGCGCTTGTGAGGCACTTGGCGAGTTGGAGAATGACTCGGAGGCGGTGCGGCCAGCGAGTGTGGAAATGGGGACAGTTTCGCATCTCCCCAGAAGCATCTCGAGAGCGTGCAGCATCAAGCGTTGAGCAGCGCGAGCCGTTTACGCTTCTCGCGATGCATCTGTGGACATACAAACCAGCACCTCGATATTCAATGATATTTGATGTTCAATACAATATCCAGTATTAGAATCCACAACAGAGGAAACACCGAACTGTTTGCATCGGTTTCGGCAGGGATACATTCCTGTGAATGTGGAAGCAATCCGGCTTCCAGATCCAGACACCGCGCACTGAACCCATCGGCCGAAAATATCGGATCCCTTCGAGTCCGGCAGACGAGCCACCCGGGCGTGGGGGACAAGCGAGCGGCCGGCTACAAAAAACCCGCAGCGGCGCACAGAAGTGTAATCTCCTGCGACGGTGCAGCGGCGGCTACCGTACGGCTGTGGGCAGGGCGCCAATGTGGTGACCGGTGGCGGGACGCGGAAGCGCGCCGCTTGTCTTTGCCACAAAGACGCGCGCGGAAGCGTGAGGTTATCTTCAACTCCGCGGTGCCTTCCCGCCCACGCCTTTGCAGCTGGGATAGCTGGCGTCCGACAATCGAGTGTGTCTGTCTGGCCACCCGTGGGTGTGCAGCAGTGGCGGCCGAGCCGGCTCTCGTCAGTACATAGCGTTTTCACGTGAGCCTAGCCAACTACTACTGAGCTGCCAGCCAAGCGCTGGCGTGTTTTCCCACCAAGAGCAGGACGTCAGAAGCTTCGGGTTCCACGGATGTGCATGCCCGGCACAACGCATTTGTGCTCCAGTGGATCGTAGGTCCTTGAAGTGGTGTGTGCTGCGGTACGTCGGGGTGCGAAGCGGGCTCTCGATGGTGATGCCAGAGTCGCACGATTCCGGTGGAGACCGAAGAACGCTTCGTGGTGAACGTTGTCGGTACTCAAGCAGGTTCCTTTCATAGCACTTGTTGGGAGCTACGACGCTACGCCATACTTACTCAACGCAGTGTCTGGCGTGCGGGACTTGGCTTCAAAGCACTTAGCAGCCTGCTGTTGGGTGGCTCCACTGTCGATCACGCCGCCATTCACTCTCGAATCTATATGTATTCACTAGAAGAGGTTCTTCGAGGTGAAACCTGCGTGATCCGGAATTACCTGAAAGCCTCTCCTCCCAAAAAAACGCAGGCACCTCAGAGCCGTTGAGGTTCAGACGGGCGACTGCCGCCCAGTTTTCCACAGAAAAGCGACTCGTTCTTCCTTGACGCTGGCGAAACCCATCGAGCCAAACCCAGATTTTTTATGCAGCCGAAACGTCCAGGGCGCATGCACAGCAGCAGCGCTTGCTGTTGCACTGGACTCTGGTCGCAAAGACGCCGCTGCCGGCGCGACCTTCGGGATCCCCAACCCCACGCTCGATGCGTCGTTTAACGTTGAACGCACGGGCCGCTCGCCCATCTCCTCAACCACCCGAGCGGAGGTGCGTGCTCTGACAGTCTCATTCCACAGTTCTCCACGACAAGCGCACACCACATCCCCTGCACAGAAGATGATCTCCACAATGTCTCCCGCCTCCCCGACGATTGGGTTTGAGGCAGCGCTCACGGACAAGGCTGCGATCTCACCGCGCCGCTTCAAGATCTACTTCCAGGACGACGCTGTGCGCCAGCGCTCCGAAGAGACTGTCCAGCAGCTGCTCCACGCCGCGTCGTCCACGGACACCACCACCAACAGCGCGCTGCTCGCCAAGAAAGCGCTCAAGTACCGCAAGGTCTACGACCGCATGGGCGGCGTCGACACGGCCTCGCCGCAGTTCGACGCGGCCAAGTTCATGGGCGTGGACTGGTGCAAGACCCACAACCTCAAGGCGCACTGCGCCCGCGCCCACTGAGGCCTCAACTCTGGTACTTTATAGAAATTGTTAGCCATAAGCAGCGCATGGGCTCCTACGAGGAACCTGAATATAGATCACTGATCCACGATATGTGTACGTGTTCTGGCACTATGGGGTGGCTTTGACCTGACAGCTACGTGGTGGATATGGAAATGTAATCAATGGTGGGTCAATGCGGTCGCTGAGGAGCAGGCTGGTGCCTCACGCAGTAGAGAGCATGGAAAGCGAGCGAGAGAACATATGTCACTAAGTGTGGGGCCCTCATAGGGACTCCCGCCGCTCGCTTTACCTCTCGACGGTGAGCTATCGGCCTGTGTTCAGAATGGCATGACCAAATGCAGCTATTCGGAGACGCACGAGCTGTGCAGGCTGCACAGCTCTATCGTCCCGTGGATTTCATACCAGGCGATCGACGGCACGTGCTGCTTTTCTTTGCCGCGGCGCGTGAGGTTATCGCTAAATCCAAATCGGGAGAAGATCATCAGCCGAGAAGCGAGACCCGGCCTGGGTTCTGCGAGTGCGCTGCCTGCTAAGACAACCTCGCCCCTCCCACAGATCGCTGTGCGCAAGGCGTGGAAGGGATTGGATACGTACATAGCGGAACCCCAGAAGTCTGGGCTGCTCTGAGTCAGATAATATGGCGGACAGACTGCGGGGTGGGCTGGCCAAGGGCCTGGCCTGCTTCGTCTTCCGCGCGAAGCTGAACGCTCGTGGATGAAGAAGCGGCAGCGCTCAACAGCATTCTGTACGTTGTGGTGATGCTGACCCCTCCAGGATGGAGGGGTCAGCATCGAGTCCAGCCCACTGGCCGAGACAGTTGCGCGACGTATCGATTTTTGCAGACCAGGGGGGGGGGGGGGGGGGGGGGGGGGGGGGGGGGGGGGGGGGGGGGGGGGGGGGGGGGGGGGGGGGGGGGGGGGGGGGGGGGGGGGGGG